>JARHVA010003873.1:157500-227500 GCA_037957365.1 Torreya grandis | reverse complement strand
GCATGCAAATTATCTCCATGGTGCATTAGATGAGACAATCCAATTAAGTTGTTGTGACACCACATTAATTGTGGTAGTTACTTCTATTTTAGGTTCAGGAAGTTTTACTTCATAAATTGGTTTAATATTAATCTTGCTATTAGATGTATATTTAATCGATGTGTTTTCTACATACATAAGTTTGTTTAATGAGATAAGATTAATTTCAAAATTGCATATAATATGTCATTAGTCATAAAAATATTTTAGTTTTTTGAAAATAACATACTTATGTGAAGTAGCAATAAAACTTTACTTTAAGATGTCTTGAAGCTCTTTATCTAGCATCCAATTGACCATTTTAGCTAACATTATCTTGTAGTGTAAGATATGTTTATTAATTGGTTAATTAGTTCCTTATTTAATTTTTTCAATTTTGGCATAAGAAACCTTTTCAATGATATTGATAAAGAAGTGTAGCAAAAAATGGTCTAAAAGAGGTTTAAGCACAATTACTGAATGGGTTTGTAAATCATAGAATGAACTTAAAACATAGTATTTTAATCTTACTGGAAATAATTCAGCCACAAGATTATCATTGGAGGCATAATCAAGGCATGTCAGATAAAAATATCAAAGATATTGTTTAAGATCACCCTTTCCATCATAAATGTGAACTAAGGTGAATTAAAAACTAATTTTCAAGGGGTCAAAAGATATATATTATGCAAGAGGATTATGCAACACCTATTTTGAATCAATATCATAAGGCAACTTCATTGAATTTTGTTCAATATTTGTAACCTTAGTCTGCAAACATTTTATAGTTTAGACAAGAATTTTCACCTCTTGTATTATTAAATGTTATTTATTTGATAAGTCACCAAAGGAGGTTTACCCATAGGTTGGGTTGATATAAGCATTGAAATCAACAACTGGGTTGAAGTATGAGTGTTTCCCATGTAAGATGTGACAATAGTATTTTTAGGGAGAAAATGTGTGAATACATGTCTTGTGCCTCCACTAGATGTTGGTGGATATATTGGAACAATATCAATTATAGTACTTTCTAAATATTCACTATCACTAGGTGATGAAATCTTAACCTTAGCATGTTTATTGATTTCATCTCTTGTAACATACAAAAAAACATCTATTAAACCATTTTTTGTATTTATATGAGTCATTAATGATTCTTTATATTCCATTTTAAATCAATTTTTTTGGTTAATATTAACCATTTCTTAAAAATGAAAGATGTAAGAATTTGAAACAACAAAATGAAACCTTGGTTCAGCGAGAACCCTATGAATCATAACAATTTACATTCACATAGGTCAGGTTCACAAAATGTTTGACACTAAAATCTAGATTGGATAATCTAGGGTTAAAGTGGTATATATATCATAGAACACAAGGATATTAGACTATATCTAAAGTTGACCATTTCATTTACAAACTCAAATAAACATATATTAAATTTATTATACTTAGGTATGCTAAAAATAGAAAATACAACTATGATAGATATTGAAATGATAATGAATGCAATATATGGAATAAGAAGGGATCATACTAGAATTGTATTTTGGTTTAGTCATTAGATTATAGATTAAGCACTTCATGACCTCAAACCCTTATGTCAACCTTGAATAATTGCATTGATATTTATGTATAACCTAGACATATGTGTCCTATACAGATACCTTCTATATCTATATACAATGCCCTAATATATTTTAGGTTTTATGTTTACTTCACTTTGGTGTGCTCAGATCTATATCGTGGGTTGTTTCTCCTTGTCAAATAGAGGAAACCTAGTTCTTCATCTTCATAGTGGCTATGGAAAAAATAGGTTAGTGGGCACACTCTATCGATCTCCCAAAAATAACCCTCTGTAAATGAGTGTTGCTTACATATACAATAGTCCAAATATGTCTCAAAGCTTATGTGTTTATCCCCTATGTGTTGGATTTTGTGTGTATAAGGATGCAATGTGTGATAAAAAAGTACATATAGTGACCTAAGTTATAACCTGGAAAATATGGCTTGTGAGATGGTCCTTCAGTACTTTATACCTTTATATGTGTTATGGGATATGAATGATATATAAATATGGGAAAATAGGAATTTTTTCCCACTTTATTGATTGATTTTATTTCATTTATAAGTTTCATTATGAGAGGTAATAAGTTCTTAGGTGAGGAATGAATGAGGATTAATGATGCATATATAGCAATCCTTTTGGAGAATATCTTGCATTAAATAACTTAGGATAACCATATGAATGTATTTAATTTGTAAATTAGATTACTTTGGGGCTCTATACACTTGCATCAAAATAGGACACTAGCATCGATGTAGACATTTGATTGGGACACAAGTGTCTAGAAAGCTAAACCATAGACACATGTCTAAAACTTGTAGAGACATTAGATAACCAAGTTTTTAGCATTATGATTATGATAAAATGTGTGAGTCATCATAATAACATTTGTAAATCTAGGTTATAAGTAATAGGCACAAAGATATAGTGTATGTGAGCCTTTTGACAACAAGAAGGTCTAAAAGTTGAAGGTACATCCATGATATGTATTTTCCAAGTGTACAAGACTATGGTGCTATATAATTTATAAATAGTGTCTAAAGATATTTAAAATAAAAGAAAATAGGATGATCATAAGGTCATGTTATAGTTAATTTTTTTATGAGTTTAGGGCACTTGACACTTAGTTTGGCATAGGATACTTGTGTCAACATTAGAATCTTGATGGGATCCATGTGTCCAAAATTTTAGAAAATAGGTACAGGTCCAAAACTTGAAAAATATGATAATAATAAGGTTTATATCATTTTTAGTATCATATAATAACTCATCATTAAAATATCATATGGTCATATTAATAAATAATAAATAAGCATGAGATATAATATATGTGAGCCTTTTAATAGTGTGAAGGTATAGGAATTGAAGGGTACCTCCATGAGAAGTAATTTTCCATGTATACAAGATTGAGGTGCTATATAATTAAAATATAGTATCTATAAGGGCCAAAATGGGATTTTAAGTGGACATATATTTACTCAAAAATAATATAAATAAACCTTGACTTGTACAAATTATTTGAGATACCTACATTCAAAGTTTCAAGATGTTATAAGAACATGAATTGCATACTTTAGATTCTAGTTTCTAAACTATTATTTTTTCAGATGGTCAAGTATAAATAAGTTAAACATAGAAATTTTGAAGAGGTACCACTAATTTTTTCTTAAAATCATAGTATATAGTCTATCGTGTACCCCATTACTATTGAACATAAATTACTTTTATTTTAAACCCTTTGGTGGAAAATTAGATAAGATCATCTAGTTTGTGACTTATATAGTTTTCAAAAAAAATAATGATTTTTTTTTATTAATTCAAAAAAAGAATAGACCCTTAAAATATTACCAATAATTCATATCTAACCATGCTCCCCTCCCCAACTAATACAAAAAATATCAAAAATTTGTTTTTTCAATGTTTATAGAATTAGGTCTACTTTGTGACTCTTTGCTTTTTTACCAATTTGAATAAATGAAATAAACATGTATTGTTTTATAATATTTTTAAATAAAAAATTGATTAGAAATAAACTTAGATGAAAATCTTAAAGTAGAAAATATATTGAAAAAAATTATATATTTAGAAAGAGGAGAGTGTGCTCGATGTTGTAGTCATATTTTTAATATTTTTTTGATAAAATTTATAATGTTTAGTATGGTAAAAGTTGCATTTTTATTATTTTTAGGGAATCCAAGCCATTCCTAAGTCTTGAGGCATCTATTTAAAATTTTAAACATTAGAATCACATACATATAATTATTTCATACATAGAATTAACACATACATGGAGTATTTTACTATTACATTGACATGTATATGGCCATATTATATATACATATATACATACACACGCACATGAACATGAAAAAACACATGCACACGCACACACACACACACACACACACACACACACACACACACACAATTGTCAAAGTTCATACATAGACTTAGTTATTGTTAGTTACCTTAGTTGTTGTTAGTTGTTAACATTGAAGTTTTGGACATCAAAAACATATAAACCAAATTTTGACTATAATCTTGATGTCATTTACCCAGTTAAATATATGGTTTTATGGTTTATGGTTTTAGGGTTTTAGTATTTAGGTTTTAGGTTTACAATTTTAGGATTTTAAGATTTATTTATTAGGTTTAGGGTTTAGGATTTTAAAGAATAGGTTTTAGGTCTATGGTTTTATGGTTTATGGTTTAGGTTTTATGGTTTATGGTTTATGGTATAGGGTATAGGCTCCAATAGTAAAAATAATTGGGGTAAATTCAAACTTGATGAAACTATTTATGACTATAAAATGTGATTTTGGGCTCAATTACCTCTAGTTTCATCATAGATTGATCCAATTAGTAAATTTAAGCAATAAATGATGTGATTTGGACCAAATTTATCCCTATTAACCTAATTATTACTCTAAAGGATGTTAACTAGGGCTAAATCAATTGGTTTAGGGTCTAAGGTGTATGATTTAAGGTTTAGGGTTTAGAATTTAGGGATTAAAGTTTATGGTTTAGGGTTTATTGTCTAATCACAAATGTAGTTGAGGAAAAGTAATGGTTGTTGAACCTTTTTATGACTACAAAATATGATTTTGGGATCAATTAACCTAAATGTCATCATATGTTAAGATTATTAGTCAATTGGGGAAGTATGTGATGTGATATGTATAATTGAGCCTTTTAAACACAACTATTACTCTAAAGGATGTTAATTATGGATAAATATATTGGTTTAGAGTTTAGTGTTTATGATTTAGGGTTTATGGTTTATGGTTTATATCTTAGGGATTAAGTTATAAGGGATAAGGTTTAATAACAAAGGACATTAGGTCTAGTCTGAGCTTGTTAAACCTATTTATGACCATAAAATGAGAGTTTGAGCTCAATTCTCCCCAATGGCATCATATATTGAGCCAATTAGTTAGTTTAGATAACCAATGATGCATTCTGGACCAAATTGAGTAATGTGAGACTAATTTATACTCTAAATGATGTTAATTAGGGATAAATAAATTGGTTTAGGGTTTAAAGTTTATTATTTATTGTTTATGGTTTAGGTTTTAGGGTTTAGCATATCGAGTTTAGGGTATAACATCAATCATGAAGGTAATTTTGGACAACTTGTTAAACCTATTTGTGATTAAAGAATGTGAATTTGAGATTAATTTACCCAATGCCATCACAACTTGAGCCAATTAATCAATTGGGGTAATTAGTGATTTTACTTGGGCCAAATTAAGCCATGTGAACCTAATTCTTACTCTAAAAGATGTTAATTCAGGATAAATTAATTGCTTTAGCTTGTTGGCTTTATGATTTAGGTTTTAAAGTTTAGGGTTCAGGGACTAAGGGTTATGGTTTATGGTTTGGGGTATAGGGTCCAATAATGAATTTAATTAGTTTAAATTTCAGCTTGAATCTACTTATGACTATAGAATGTGATTTTGGGCTCAATTATTCCCAATGTCATCACAAATTGAGCCAATTATAAAATTAGGGAAATAAGTGATGTGAATTGGGCTGAATTGATCCCTATGATCATTATTATTACTCTAAAGGATGTTAATTTGAGATAAATTGATTGTTTTATGGTTTATGTTTTATGATTTGGGGTTCAATATTTGGGGCTTAGGTCTTAGGGATTAGGGTATAAAGTTAAGGGTTTATAGTAGAGGGTCAAATTATGAAGGTAATTTGGGATAATTTGATATTTTTGAACCTATATGTGACTACAAAATGTGATTTAAGGATCAATTATTCCCAATGTCTTCACAAATTGAGCCAATTAGTCAATTTGAGAAATCAAAGATGTGATTTGGGCCAAATTGAGCCTTGTGAACCTAATGGTTTAAGGTATAGATTTTAAAATTTAAGGTTTTATTATTTACGGTAAATTATGTAATAAATGTATAGATTAATTAATGTGTACTCTACTCTATTTCATTATGCATAGTACAGTTCTATTTTTTTAATGATTTTATCACTTTCCCCACCCTCAAAAGTTCATAACTTTCTCTAATCATGGTTGATTACATAGTGAAGATTTATTTTTTAATAATTTGATCATTGGCCCCACTTGGTAATACATAGTGTAGGTTTTTTATTTAATAATTTTATCATAATAACCACCCTCAAAATTTTATAAATTTGTATAATCATGGGTGGAAAAAATCATACTAGTGGGAAGAATAAGGTAAAGTCTAAAATTATGGAGGAAGTAGAAGTGATGAGAGAGAATCAAAGGAAATGAATGCAAATAATTCATCCAAGTAAGTCTACTATCACCAATGAATTAAATGTCATAAATAATGATGAAATGAATAATTATATTACACCAAATTCTTATAGTATAGCAAATTTTGAAATTCTAATTATTAATTATGATAGTATACCAAATAATAATGAAATTCCACACTCAAATTTTATAGTTTTTAGTTTTGATGATGATGATAATATGCATTATGATTTAATCTAAAACAATGGATAAAAGTGCCTAAAAATATTGATTGGTGAAATTAACAATGAATAAAACAATATGGGAACATTGTTAAATGAAGAAACTACTAGAGAGAATCAAAGGCAATGAATGCAAATAATTCATCTAAGTTAGTCTACTATCACTAATGAATTGAATGTCATAAATAATGATGAAATGAATAATTATATTACACAAAATATTTATAGCATACTAAATTTTAAAATTCTAATTGTTAATTATGATAGTATACCAAATAATAATGAAAGTCCAAATTCAAATTTTACAGTTTTTAATTTTGGTGATGATGATAATATTCATGATGATTTAATCTATAACAATAGATAAAATTTCATGAAAATATTGATTGGTGAAAGTAAAAATGAATTAAAAAATATGGAAACATTGTTAAATGAAGAAACCACTAATGAAGATAACAATATGGAAACATCAAATCAACCAAATTTATCACTAAGAAAACCTCATAGGATTTTGCATAGAATACCCATCTATTTAGATGAAATTGATGAAAATATTTTAAAACCAATGTGTAACAAAATTTATGACCTTACATTTGGGATTGGCATTTTGAAAACGTAAACAAGAATATAATATGTCAATTTTTTTTACATTTATGAATGTTTTTAAGATGAGACCTATAGTCAACACCCTAGGACTAAGAACATCTAATATTGATGGTTAAAACAAGGAAACTATTAAAAGTAAACATAATGCATAACATAAATTATTTGTAAAGAAACACACCAAAGATGGTGACACTACACAATGCATTATCAAAAAGTGTATGGTAAGATTTAAAACAAGGAATGAACTATTGATTAAACAAACAATCAAAACATTAAATGTAAACAAAAAGCGATAATGTAAGTAATCAGGAGACATAGAATTCATGATGTTGCTAGTAAAAATGACTTGTGGGAATTCTTTGGTAGATTGTCATAGCATGACAAGGCTATAATCAATGCCCTAAAATATTTAATTACATAATTTTGGAAATATAACACAAGGGTATCACCCATTATAAGAGATGTAGTGAAAAGAAGAGTTGGTTATTATAACTGTGAACCACATCTAAAATAGATTTTAGATATGAATAAAACACAATTGTACTCTATTTTTTTACAAAATATCCACAAATTTATATTAGTCAGAGATATTTTTAAATGGACAAACAATTATATGTGAAAATCAAATCACACATGCACCACTTGTTATTATAGGCAACATGTTGAATTTTTGACGAATTATGATGTTTTTTGTCATGTTCTTTGTACTTTTCATATTGACAATATTTTTTAGGAATGTGGAATGGAAGCTCTACTAAAATCAAAAACAGAATTTATTCTAACCATTTTTTGTGAATGACCATATTTACAATTTATTTTTATAACAAAGCATGTTTGGATGGAACTTGCAACATTTGTGATGGATTTACAAGAATTAAATATTTTACCCATGAGGAGAGTGCACTTGAAATTAGACACTATTTTATTGGTTATAGTAAATATAAATCTATGACATATAAATTAAAATATGGAAAGGAATATAAAAGTTGAGATCTTGTTATAGAACAAATACCCACTTCTAAATTTATGGTCAAGCTCAGGGAATTTTTTTTTCATGAGTGTATAAGGAACACACATAGAGGTCAATGGATAGATGAAAAATAAAAGTTAAAAAATACACATTTACACTTGGTACTATTAATTTAGTATTTAAATTTTTAGTTAATTAAGAATTCAACCATAAATGGAGGTTCATGCGTTATACTATAATTCAGTGTAGGTTTCCAATTTTTTGCACATAACATTAATGCATGTATCCAAAAATACATAACATGGTAGAAAAATAATAAATACGTATCATTTATATGTTAGTGATGATTGAACACATTCATGTTTGTTTTCAGATGTTTTATGGTAAGCTGAGTGAAATGAATATTACTTTAAATGAACATTATATTTGGTCAAATAACTAGACATCAAAATTTAAGATTTCACAGATGTTTAACTAGATGAGAAGGTACATATGCCAACTAGCATACAAAACATTTTGAGTTTCACTAAAGTAGACCATGGAAAAGGGGTACATGGTAGTATAGGAGCATGTATGTTAGTAGTGGTTTCAAGAGAGGATTTAAAGTTTAAATATGCTGCTAATTTGACATATGCAAAAAAACAAATTTGAATGGTGTGATGAAAATAAGGATGATCATGTTCAATAAAAATATATTGTTCATAGATACTTCTAGTTGATGGAGAAAGAACAATGGGAAAGCTATGAATATTTTATAATATTTAAAAGATCAAGTGAGTTTTACTCATTTCATAGCTCAAACACAGGTTCCTCGATAGTTCTTATGAGGCACATAGCATGTTTTTATTCTCTATGCATGAACTTTGTTTGGAATGAATGCCATACACAAGAGTGTGTTGATGAACGGATTTGTATACCTCTAATTCTAACTGACACATATTAGGTTCCACCAATATTACAAATTACAAATATGGTAATATCACATAAATTTAACCATGTATATAATATCATGTAACCAAGTACGAGATGAATTATTACATTTAAAGTATATATAAAATTAAATTTATATAGTATTTTATGTACTAAATTTGGTATATATATATATATATTGACATATAATTATTAAACCATGTTTCATTTTAGGATGTAGGGCATGCTTATGTAGTTAATGTATATTAAGTTAACAATGAGGGGAAATACTACTTGTGCCAGTGTGTAGAGGAAAAAAAATTAACTTCTAAAGTCATAGATAGGGAAAACATTTACTATCCCATTAAGTCTATGGTAGTTACTATAATTTGACTTTGACGATGTCCTATAGAAAATTCAAATGTATGGTTGTTTGAAGACTATGAAATACATAGGAAGATACTCTACTATTCAAATTTGGTTCTCAAAATAGATGTTAAATTACACAAATACTAGGGGAGGATATTAAAAAATAATCTATGGAAGGTTCATGAGTCTGACCATGAATAAATTCTTGATACTATCAAGGGTAGAGCTAATCCTAATGGTTCCTTAGATTTAACTCGCAAGGTATGTTGAGTTCTTTTCAAATGAAAAAGTGTTTAATTTTATAAAATTTTATTAATTTTTTAGGTATCACATATAAATTTAAATATATTTACATAATAACATATTTTTTGGAGGTTAGTGGGGCCAAACTAGCTTCCACCATAATGTGGTTGACAATGTTTGTAAATAATTTGATATTATTGAAGATAAGAGAAAATTTTTGTTCATGTAGATGCTTGATTATTTTTTTAATATAGGGAAGGACATTCATGAGGATAAAATAGGTAATCCATATCTTAATAGAGTGTATGATGAGGCCAATAACATGGTATTAGAGGTTATTCAACACCCTTGATGTAGTGACAATGTTATTTTTGAATTATAAGGCCATGAAGGTGGAGATATCCAACAGTGGATTGAATGCTGACAACATTTATTGTAAATGTTTATAGACACCAAAATAGTAGTAAAACCATGTGTCCATGTAGATTCAAAGGTCATAGTGGTGGGAACATATGTAATTTTCATATCTCTATGTATTGGAAGTGATTTATTTTGAAACAGAGGACCTAAAAATGAAAATTTTTAATGGAGGAAAATAAGTTCTCTTAAATACATAAAAATAACATTGAAAGACTAATAATTGAATCATATACCACATACTCATATATTATTTTCAATCTAAGTACTCTAGCATGCAATTAGATGTCTTTGACATGCACTTTGTTTTAACTTTTTAGGACTTGGCTAGTATAAATCCTATGTTTGTTAAAGAGTTGAGTATACTAAATAAGGGTAATAATAAGTAATAAATGTATCCATTTATTTGTTATATAATTAAATAACTTTGACCTTTATAAAATAAGTAATAAATAATGCAAGTAATAACTTAGATGGAAAATAACTGAGACAGATGATCTGGAAGATGTAAACTAAGATAGAGGTTGGTCTGAGTGTTGCAAATAGGATCTTGGGGTCATAACCCTTAATAGAAAGTAGGACCTTAATTGGATAATAACACCATTATTGTATATGTGGATATAGTGTCCCTATTTTAGTAGTAGTGTCCTCTATTTAGGACTATCTTGAGATTCTGGGTGCATCTATGTCTATATGTGTGAGGTATGTTATTTCATGTATGAGTTTTGAAACCTTTTATATTAACTATTTTAATGAAATTTTTGAGTAAACCCTAGTCATCCATAATTTAAGGGTATCTAGTTGATATAAGCTAAGAATATGTTTGTTAGTTTGGTAGGCTGGACATCCTCAACACCCTATTGTGATGAGATTTTCCTACATATCAAAAATTTGAATAGGGATCTAGATAGATGTAGTTATTCTCACCTATGTGATATTTTAAGTGTAAAATAATCTATAACGATAGTTTACTTGAGTGCTTTGAATGTGCTTTGGACTGAAAATCTGGGTAATTTAAACTTAGGGCTATTGTAGTTGGTAATATGCAGAAGTAGGGTAAAATAAGGATTGATAACCTTAATTATGCATAACTTGTTCTGAGTTTGAATGTGTATTTTGTATATAATTTCTATCTAGTGTTTATAGTGTTAAAAGTCATGTATTTATACTATTATGATGCTTGTGTAGATTTTAAAAGGCATTTATGCTAAACTTAGGATGTTTTAGATTTAAAAAGTTATTTGTTTGTAAAAAAGAGAGGGAAAGGACATTAGCACAATTATTGGGACACTAACACCATGTGGTGATAATATATTTATTATGTTTATAGTGTCCAAGTGGTATACCACCAAGCATAAAGGGATAGGATGCAATAAGGGTTTGAGACTTCTTTAGGGATGACTAGGGATACCTATGACTTGCATGAAGGTTGGATATGTGTGAAAATAAGCTATAATATGGGTCTATGGATAAGCTAGGGATAGGTAGTCTCAAGTATCACTTTTAGTGATCAAATACCACTTTTAGGTGATTACATTTGCCTCCTCTTTTATTATAGAAATTCAACAAAGTGAAATGACTAGGATAAAGGAAAAATAAGCATACCTAGAGTTACCTAAGAGGTGAATCCAATGAAGTTGGGTCTAAGTATGTGAAGCATGCTCCAATGAGTTTATTTCAAGTGAAATGATCATAAATAAATCCATAATAGCTATCAAAAGCAAATACTAAACTGACAAAAGAAGTAATATAGAGTAAAACTGGTAAATGGATAAGAGAGAGGGAAAGAAGCAATGCACCTCATTGGGTACATGATCCAATGCATTTACTTGGTGAAACAATAGGTGTTTTCATGTATATAATGATCAATAAATGAATAGCTTGGACTTATTTAATGTCTTTCTTAATCCTCATGTGTTAATAGCCCAAGAACTCAATTTGATTTTGTCTCCATCATTGCCCACCCCTGTTTAGTGAATCATGACCTATGAATAGATTGGATTAGACTAATGTTGTGTCTAACCCTCTCATGTAGGTGAATAAAAAACTCAAGTAGGATATGACTCCATCAATTCCCACCTATGTGTAGTAGATGCATCTAAAACTAAAATTTCTCAATGTAACCAAAAATATCTAACTAATTATGTCAGCTTTACAACCATTCAGGTATATTAGGTAGCTCTAGGACACTCATCACTGCCAAACACTATAGATGGAGTAAGTCCTAAAATTGGTGTGTAACCTATAATATTATGTTTGATTTATACAACAAGAAAGTGACATATAATATTTCATTCCATTTGATCAACTACTATGTAAGTGAGCATACAAAAATAAAGTGCTACATACATAAACCCAAATTTGATATCTAAGCATATATATTCTGGACTAAGTTTTAATAATATATATCTAGGTATATTAACTATAAATTGGAATGGTCATGTCACACATGATGCCCCTAATCTGAGTAAAATGGCATGAATTTGAGTAAATATGATAAAACTATAACTAGAACTATGCAAACCTATATTGTACCTATTGTACCTTTCTAACTAATCTAGGTTTTTGTTAAAATAAGGATACTAGATAATATCACCATATTTTGGATAGTATCACCATGTTATTTTACTATGCTAATTTGAGTGCTAGTGTCCTCAAATTTTTGTGTAACTATACTAATCTCTGTGTCACTATTTTCCCACTATGTTTACCTAAGTTTGATTTATGTAACATGAGCTTGTGTGTTAAAATATGTATTGTGAATGAATTATAAGAGCATGATCTCTGTGAGAAACCCCCATGAATAAACCCTATTTTGAGGGTAGTTGTTGAACCTATGAATGGAATGACTTCAAAATGAAAAGCTCTGCAAGATGTGTTTTAGCTAGAGCATTTATAATATCTACATAATAATATAATATAATATGCATACATAACATCCAAATGTAATATAATCTAAGCATAAGTTTGTAATGTGTGAACTATGTTATGTGTAGCATTCACATGGGTGTCAAGGTAGATATAACAATGTATGTAACAACAAATATGAGTGCTAAATGAGTAGCTAACTAGGGGGATGGGGCATGATATGAATCAAAACACCCAAGTAGGAAGGTTAAATGCATGAGGTCCCTTATGACATATAAAAATGGACTGTGTAACAAGCAAGGACAAGTGTCATGGTCATGGCCATGATGCATACAAAAAATCATACATACAACACATGAAAATCTCATAGATGTACTCTATATCACCCTTATAATCATACAATGTAAGTTTAGGTGACAAGAATCATTATGGAAAAAGAGTTTATGTATTATGATGCGCCAAAGAAATATGTAAAATAACAAAAAAACAAGGCACATGATGTCCTATTAGGTCCCTGATCAAGATTTAATTCCTTATCTTGTACATTATGAATCTCCTACATAAGGGATTATACATTTAGAGTGGAGGAAGTAGCCATAAGAGGTCTAGATTTCACTAAAGGTTGTTGAGTTACAATTGGCTGTTGTTCTAGCTGAGATGCCCCAATGTAGGTGTAACAATGTCATTATCTAGGGGAGTATAAGATTTGCCATTATTTTATTTTTGAAGTTCTTCATGAATAATACTAATGAGGTCATCTTGCATATCCAAAGGTTTGGAAATAAAATATTGAAATTGTCTCTTATCTAATTCATCAAAATGGTTCTTAGATTCTACCATTGTGGTTTGTGGATTAAAAAAAATATTGTATATTTGGAATCTTTAAAGAAAATAAATCTATAAATGATTTCAAGAAGTAAGTTTCAAAATAAATATGATATTTTAGATCTAATATTTTAGCATACAAAACAAAAAAGATACAAACCTACAAGTATCTAGGGTTGGGGTTTGAGCAATGTTCAATGGGTTCACCAAATGTTTTAACATTTTAGGACTTAGTGATTATAAATCCTATGTTTATTAAAGAGCTGAATAGAGTAAATCATGGTAATAATATGTAATAAATATATCCATTTATTTGTTACAAAATTGACTAACTTTGACCTTTCTAGAAATAGTAATAAATAGTGAAATCAAGAACTTAGTTGGAAAATGACCAAGACAAATGATATGTAGGATAGAAAATGAGGTGGAGGCTAGTATAGGCATTAAAAATATGATCTTAATGTCATAACCCCTCCTAGGTAGTAGTTCCCTAATTGGATAGTAACACCATTATTAGATATATGATGGTAATGTCCCTATTTTGATGATAGTGTCCTTTGGGCAAGCTCATCTCAAGGTTATAGGTATACCTATGTGTGGATTTTTGAGGTCTATTTCTATGTCCACAAGTTTATAAACCCATATATTTAATTTTTTGATTGAATACATGTGCAAATGTTAATCCTCCATGTTTCTATGGCATCCATTTGATATAAGCTAAAAATGTGTTTGTTAGTGGGGTAGGTTAGACATCCTCAACACCCTATTATGATGAGAATTTGCTACATAATAATACTCTGAAGAGGTATCAAATCTGATGTATTTTTCCTCACCTAAGTGTTGGTGCAAGTGCAAGTGAAGATAATATGATAGTTGACTTAAGTTCTTTAATGTGCTTGAGATAGGAAATATGGGTATCTAAGATTATGACTGAAGTAGATGGTAGTATGCAGGTGTAGGGCAGAATAAGGACTAATAACCTTAATTATGCATAATTGGTTCTAAGTTTGAATATATATTTTGCATTTAATTTACATCTAGTGGTTAGAGAACTAAAATTCATGTATTTATACTGTTATGATGCTTGTGTGGGTTCTAAAATAGGTCTATGACAAATCTAGAAGGGTTTAGATTTGAAAAGACATATGTTTGTGGAAAAAAAGGAAAGGACATTAGCATAATTATTTGGACACTAGCTATGTGGTGATTTAGTCCTTATTATGGTGCTAGTGTCCAAGTGGCAGAAAACTAGGCATGAAGGGCCATGATGTAAGGATGAGGGTTTGAAAATACTTCAAGGATGACTAGGGATGCTTGTGGCCCACATGAAGGTTGGATAAGTGTGAAAACATGATTTAGGATAGGTCTAGGGATAAGATAGGGATAATTAGTCTCAAGTAGCACTCTTATCACTCAAATACCACTTTTAGGTGATTGCACACTTAATGGTTATTTTGATTCATGTAGAAGACTTATGATTTTAGTTTGACACATGTTTGAAATTTTCCTAAAAATTATAAGTTTACCATATAGGAAAAGACATTATTGAGGTTGGAAAGAGTGCTCTATTTCCCAACCAAAAGTACTTTGAGTCCAATGATGTATTCCTATAGGTTATTCATCACCCTTGATTGGTGGAAATGTTATTTTTCAACCATGAGGATTCAAAGGTGGATATATCTAATTGTGTCTTGACTGTTGTCAATGTTTATTGACATCAAAATAGTTACAAAAATGTTTATATGCATGGATTCAAAGGTCATGGTGATGGTAACATATGTAGTTTGCATATCCTAAGGTGTTGGAAGTGATAAATTTATAGGTGGATATCATGTATGTATAAATGTCTAATGAAGGCAAAGCAATTGTCTCTTAAATACATAAAAATAACATTCAATATTGATCAATAAATCATTTATTAGAGTAAAACATGTAATCTTGATTCAAGGGTTTGTTTATTAGAGATACTATTATATTTTGTGCACATATTTTTTGAGTGCACAATAATAATAGAAACTCCTTGTTTTTAATTTTTTTCATGAAACAACTTACCTTGCCTATTTAATAGGAGTTCCCATGTAACTTTTGACTTGGTCAGTTTTAAAGACCCACATAGAGATTGTGAACACAATTCAAAGACTATTGTGAAAATTTTTATTGTGCTATGTCTATGTTATTTGATTGTAGTAATGCTATTGCAGGAGAGATCCTAATGATTATGAGCTCATTTAAAACTCCTACATAGTATCATATCAGACTCCCCAATGATTTCCCAACTAATTGTCTAGACACATTGAGGATTTTAATATCCATTTACAGGTACATTAAAAATTATGTGGCCTCCCTCACTGCCAGCCTACATAGAAACCCATGCCTTATTCAAAATTTTAAACCACATGGCCTACTTCTACCTCAAGAACCATCTAATAATACTGTTCTCTTTTGTTATTCATTGGTAGAAGAATGGATTGGATTTTTATTTGTTCAAACATCCACAAGCCTATTTATCTACTAAGGATTTAATAGGTCATTATTCTACTAATTTTTTATCCTATAGTGCTATTGTAGCTTTTAGAAAGATGCGTAATTATCCATTCAACCATAACACAAATGTTCCAAAAGTCTTGATGATTTATTGGAGGTATTAGAAACTTTTGGGATAGCCACATAATATGTGTTTCTATATTTATATCGATCGTGCATGGTTACCTTCATGCTGGATAAATTCCCTCACCGATCAACTATACTCCACATGACTTACTTTCCATTATTTCCATTCAAATTTGGTGGATTTATTCATTTATAAATTGGATTTACTCTCACCAATGAAAAAACATTTAGATTCATTTTTAATCCATGGCATGCATGCATCCAGGCCTACAATTTCTCAATAACAAACAGGTCACCAACATGGAGTACTCCAAGTAGGGTGTTTGCTTTGAGGTTTTGAAAACTTGAACTCCCACTAGTAACTATACTAGGCCTATGGATGAATCCTCTACCTATTGACATCTCTGAAGGTGTTCTCTATTTGGAACATAGTACAAAGATATTTTATGGTCATCGAGGTTTCTTATCCAATCCACAATGAGACCAGTCTTTGATTATTGTCACTTTTGATGAGCATGGTGGATTTTATGATCATGTTTCTCCATTATATTGTGGGTAATCTTCAATTTATTTAATGCCCAAACTACCTTTGTCCTCCATTATAGGTGGTTTACTTTATTGGCATTTTAGCCTATGTCCTTCTCTATGATTTATTTCCATGTGGCAATCCTCACCCTAATCCCATCTCTCTACTCCATCACCTAAAATGCCTCCATAATCCAGATAAAGGTTGGTTAATTCTTTAAATATAATTTTATGGATTTACAAGTTCAAAATTGTGTGTGAAACACTTGGTAGATAAACATTTTGTAAGAACTTTCAATCCCATTGTTAAGGGTTCCATCCCAAGAAAGATATAAAAAGTTTTTAAAAAGTAGAGGGCATATTAATAGTAAGGTAATTACAAAAGTTGGGAGTATTATTATTTCATAAATGGTGAATTAATATGGGGCCATCATTTAGTGGGGGATTTATACCATGGTGAAAGTTTTGTAAAAATGGTGGCATTAATTATTTAAGGGGGGAAATTCCTTTTAAAATGAAGATGCAATTTTTCATGGGGACTTTATACTATTTTTTAAATTAGTGTTTAATTTTTTGTAATGATGACATTTTAATGCAGATACTTCATTTAAACTCATACAAATTGTAAAGTGGACAATTTAAAAGAGAGGTATATTTAGTTTTTTTATCCCACATATTTTTTGATTGTCAAAAATAGAGGGCGAGGTCCAATATGGTAAGAGGTTAGACTCCCTTATAGATAAAACAATCTTTTTTTCTCTCCTCTTTACCTTTATTTTTTTGGAGGTCATTGATATTGATATTATACCTTCTTGGCCAACATTATTGTCTATGTCATCACACTTTGTACTCATGGATGCATTATCGACAGAGTTGTACATCCTATTTTGTAGTGTGCATTATTTTTGTGTGCCACTTTTGTACTCTTGAATACATTTTTGATAGAGCTTGATGTCCTAAATTCTTGAGTACAATTTTGTATCACATAATACTCCCTTATTCTAAGATCAACTCTCTTGTTCTTAATGACATCTTCTATAGATTGATCACATTCTAGGTTTTATGCATCATCTGGGGTTTTTTGTTGTATGGGATTTTTATTTATGGTCACACTGAGAGTCATAATGTATTTTTCTTCATGTTTTAATATTCAATTTTTAGCACTTACTCTTGAGTTATTGACTATTACATCATCAACAAGGCCATTTTATTGAGAGATATTTGTTATATATCTTTGACATTTTTTTGATAGTTGACAATCTCCTTCAGATTTATTATGGATCTTGATCTTCTTCTGATGAGTAGCTATTTTAGGGAATATAATGTTAGCATGTTAGTGTTCGAGTAGTGGATTTAGCCCACTCATACAGACTTATTTGTGTCACTCCACTCAATCAACAGTAAGGGGGTATGGTGTAGATCTTGTTTCTTCAATTTTCATGTTCATTACTAACACTTGGTGCACTGTATCATCCAATAGGAGATCAAATTTAGAAGCTAAACCAATTTTAACTATCAACACCTCTAATAGTTTCTTTTTGTAAGATCCATTCTGGTGCATTCTAATGTTAGTTATTTTATGTGATAAAGTAATGGATCCAGACCACTTGTGTAAATTACCAAAGTGGGGAGTATTATTATTTCATAAATGGTGAATTAATATGGGGCCATCATTTAGTGGGGGATTTATACCATTGTGAAAGTTTTGTAAAAATAGTGGCAGTAATTATTTAAGGTGGGAAATTCCTTCTAAAATGAAGATGTAATTTTTCATGGGGGATTTATACTATTTTTAAAAGTGGTGTTTAATTTTTTGTAATGATGAAATTTTAATGGGGGTACTTCATTTAAACTCATATAAATTGTAAAGTGGACAATTTAAAAGAGGAGTATATTTAGTGGTTTATCCCACCTTTCTTTCAATTGTCAATGATGGAGGGTGAGGTCTGGTCTAGTAGGAGGTTAGACACCATTATAGATAAAACAAACTTGTTTTCTCTCCTCTTTACCTTAATTTTTTTAGAGGTCATTATTATTGATATTATTCTATCTTGGCCCACATTATTATCTATGTCATCACACTTTGCACTCATGGATGCATTATCGATAGAGTTCGACGTCCCATTTTTTATTTTGCATTATTTTTTGTGCCACTTTTGTATTCATGAATACATTTTTTATAGAGCCCAATGTCCTACATTCTTGAGTACAATTTTGTGTCAAACACTACTCCCTTGTTTTAAGAGCAACTCTCTTGTTCTTAATGTTATCTTCAAAGATTGATCATAATCTAGGTTTCATGCATCAGTTGGTATTTTATGTTGTATGGGATATTTATTTATGGTCACATTGATAGTCATAAAGTATTTTTCTTCATGTTTTTATGTTCCATTATAAGCACTTAATCTTCAGTTGTTGTTATTAAATTACCACAAAGACCATCTTATTGAGAGATATATGTTTTATATCTTTGACATTTTCTTGACAGTTTACAATCTCCTTTAGATTTATTATGGAGCTTGATCTCCTTCTAAAGAGTAGTTATTATAGGAAATATAATGTTAACTGTTAGTGTTTTAGTAATGGATTTAGCCCACTCATACAATTTTTTTTGTGTCAATCTGCCCAATCAACAGTATTGGGGGTATGGTGTAGATCCTACTTCTTCAATTTTCATGTTCATTACTAACACTTGGTGCATTGTATCTTCCAGTAGGAGATCAAATTTAGGTACTGAACCATTTCTCACTATTGACACCTCTAATAGTCTCTTTTTATAAGATATATTCTAGTGCATTCCAATGTGAGTTGTTTTTTGTGATCAAGTAAAGATCCAGACAACTTGTGTAAATTTCCAAAGTGGGGACTATTATTATTTCATAAATGGTGAATTAATATGGGGCCATCATTTAGTGGAGGATTTATGACATGGTGAAAGTTTTGTAAAAATGGTGGTAGTAATTATTAAGGGGGATATTCCTTTTAAAATGAAGATGTAATTTTTCATGGCACATTTAAACTATTTTTTAAAGTGGTTTTTAATTTTTTGTAATGATGACATTTTAATGGGGGTGCTTTATTTAAGCTTGTACACATTGTAAAGTGGATAATTTAAAAGAGGGGTATATTTTGTGTTTAGTCCCACCTTTCTTTCGATTGTCAAAGATGGAGGGTGAGGTCCGGTCTGGCAGGAGGTTAGACTCCCTTATAAATAAAAGAAACTTATTTTCTTTCCTCTTTACAATCATTTTTTTGGAGGTCATTACTATGATATTTTAACCTCTTGACCCACATTATTGAACATGTCATCAGACTTTGCACTCATGGACGTATTATCGACAGAGTTTAACATCCCATTTTTTAGTGTGCATTATTTTTTTTGCCACTTTTGTACTCGTGAATGCATTTTTGATAGAGCTTGATGTCCTACATATTATAGTATAGTTTTGTGTTGCACACTACTCCCTTGTTTTAAGATAAACTCTCTTTTCATTAATGGCATCTTCTATAGATTAATCACATTCTTAGTTTTATGTATCATTTGGTGTTTTTTTTTTGTATGGGATATTTATTTGTGGTCACATTGAGAGTCATAATGTATTTTTATTCATGTTTTTATGTTCAATTTTTAGCATTTACTCTTCAGTTATTGACTATTACATCACCACCAAGACCATTTTACTGGGAGATATTTGTTTTATATTTTTGACATTTTTTTGACAGTTGATAATATCCTTCAGATTTATTATGGAGCTTGATCTCCTTCTGATGAGTAGCTATTTTGGGGAATATAATGTTAGCATGTTAGTGTTTGAGTAGTGGATTTAGCCCACTCATACTGACTTTTTTGTGTCACTCCACTCAATCAACAGTATGGGGGGTATGGTGTAGATCCTGCTTCTTCAATTTTCATTTTCATTACTAACACTTGGTGCAATGTATCTTCCATAGGAGATCAAATTTATTTGTTAAACCATTTTTCACTATCAACACCTGTAATAGTCTCTTTTTGTAAGATATATTTTGGTGTATTCCAATGCCAATTATTTTTTGTGATCAAGCAATGGATCCATACCACTTGTGTAAATTACCAAAGTGGGGAATATTATTATTTCATAAATGGTGAATTAATATGGGGACATCATTCAGTGGGGGATTTATACCATGGTGAAATTTTTGTGAAAATGGTGGTAGTAATTATTTAAAGGGGGAAATCCTTTTAAAATGAAGATGTAATTTTACATGGGGGATTTATACTATTTTTTAAAGTGGTGTTTAATTTTTTTGTAATGATGTCATTTTAATGGGGGTACTTCCTTTAAAATCATACAAATTGTAAAGTGGAAAATTTAAATGAGGGGTATATTTAGTGCTTTTTCCCACATTTCTTTTGATTTTCAAACATGAAGGGTGAGGTCCGATATGACAGGAGGTCAAACCCACATATAGAAAAAACAAACTTGTTTTCTCTCATGTTTACCTTCATTTTTTTGGAGGTCATTACTCTTAATATTATTCCCTCTTGGCCCACATTACTATCCATTTCATCACACTTTGCCCTCATGGATGCATTATTGACAGAGTTTGATGTCCCAATTTTTAGTGTGCATTATTTCTTTGTGCCACTTTTGTACTCATGAATGCATTTTTAATAGATCCCAATTCTTTCAATTATCAAAGATGGAGGGTGAGGTCCAATCTAGTAGAAGGTTAGACTCCCTTATAGATGAAACAAACTTGTTTTCTTTCCTCTTTACAATCATTTTTTTTGAGGTCATTACTATTGATATTATTCCCTCTTGATCCACATTATTGAACATGTCATCACACTTTGCACTCATGGACACATTATCGACAGAGTTCGACATCCCATTTTTAAGTGTGCATTATTTTTTTGTGCCACTTTTGTACTCATTAATACATTTTTGATAGATCTCAATGTCCTACATTCTTCAGTATAGTTTTGTGTCGCACATTACTCCCTTGTTTTAAGAGAAACTCTCTTATTTTTAATGGTATCTTATACAGATTGATCACATTCTAGGTTTTATGCATAATTTGGTGTTTTTTGTTGTATGGGATATTTATCTATGGTCACACTGAGCGTCATAAAGTATTTTTCTTCATGTTTTTATATTCAATTTTTATCACTTTCTCTTTAATTATTGACTATTACATCACCACCTAGGCCATTTTATTGAGATATATTTTTTCTATATCCTTGACATTTTTTTGATAGTTGGCAATCTCCTTCAGATTTATTATGGAGTTTAATCTCCTTTTGATGAGCAGCTATTCTAGGGAATATAATGTTAGCATGTTAGTATCTGAGTAGTGGATTTTTCCCACTCATACAGACTTTTTTGTGTCACTCCACTCAATCAACAGTATGGGGGGTATGGTGTAGATCCTACTTCTTCAGTTTTCATGTCCATTCCTAATGCTTGGTGCATTGTATCTTCTAGTACGAGATCAAATTTAGTTGCTGAACCATTTTTCACTATCAACACCTTTAATAATCTCTTTTTGTAAGATCTATTCTAGTGCATTCCAATGCTAGTTATTTTTTGTGATCAAGCAATGGATCCAGACCATTTGTGTAAATTACTAAAGTGGGGAGTATTATTATTTCATAAATGGTGAATTAATATGGGGCCATCATTTAGTGGTGGATTTATACCATGGTGAAAGTTTTTTGAAAATAGTGGCAGTAATTATTTAAGGGGGGAAATTCCTTTTAAAATGAAGATGTAATTTTACATGGGGGATTTATACTATTTTTTAAAGTGGTGTTTAATTTTTTGTAATGTTGACATTTTAATGGGAGTACTTCATTTACAATCATAAAAATTATAAAGTGGACAATTCAAAAGAGGGGTATATTTAGTGTTTTTTCCCACCTTTATTTTGATTGTCAAGCATGGAGGGTGAGGTCCGATCTGACAGGAGGTCAAACCCCGATATAGATAACACAAACTTGTTTTGTCTCCTCTTTAACTTCATTTTTTTCAGGTCATTTTGCTTGATATTATTCCCTCTTGGCCCACATTTTTGTCTATGTTAACACACTTTGCACTCAAGGATGCATTATTGATAGAGTTTGATGTCCCATGTTTTAGTGTGCATTATTTTTTTGTGCCACTTTTTTACTCATGAATACATTTTTGATAGATCCTGATTCTTTCAACTATCAAAGATGGAGGGTGAGGTCCAATCTGGCAGGAGGTTAGACTCCCTTATCGATAAAACAAACTTGTTTTATTTCCTCTTTACAATCATTTTTTTGGAGTTCATTACTATTGATATTATTCCCTCTTTAGCCACATTATTGAACATTTCATCACACTTTGCACTCATGGATGCAATATCGATAGAGTTTGACATCCCCATTTTTAGTGTGAATTATTTTATTGTGCCACTTTTGTACTCATGAATACATTTTTGATAGAGATCAATGTCCTACATTGTTGAGTATAGTTTTATGTTACACACTACTCCCTTGTTTTAAGAGCAACTCTCTTGTTCTTAATGACATCTTCTACAGATTGATCACATTCTAGGTTTTATGCATCATGTGGTGTTTTTTGTTGTATGGGATATTTATTCTTGGTCACACTAAGAGTCATAAAGTCTTTTTCTTCATGTTTTTATGTTCAATTTTTAGCACTTAATCTTCAGTTATTGACTATTACATCACCACCAAGGCCATTTTATTGAGAGATATTTGTTCTATATCTTTAACATTTTTTTAACAGTTGAAAATCTCCTTTAGATTTATTATGGACCTTGATCTCCTTCAGATGAGTAGCTATTCTAGGGAGTATAATGTTAGCATGTTAGTGTTTGAGTAGTGGATTTAGCCCACTCATACAGACTTTTTTGTGTCACTCCATTCAATTAACAATATGGGGGGTATGGTGTAGATCTTGTTGTTTCAGTTTTCATGTCCATTATTAACACTTGGTGTACTGTACCTTCTAGTAGGAGATCAAATTCACTTGTTGAACCATTTTTCATTATCAACACCTCTAATAGTCTCTTTTTTTAAGATCTATTCTGGTGCATTCCAATGCCAGTTATTTTTTGTGATCAAGCAATGGATTCAGACCACTTGTATAAATTACCAAAGTGGGGAGTATTATTATTTCATAAATGGTGAATTAATATGGGGCCATCATTTGGTGGGGGATTTATACCATGGTAAATTTTTTGTGAAAATGGTGGTAGTAATTATTTAAGGGGGGAAATTCCTTTTAAAATGAAGATGTAATTTTACATGGGGGATTTATACTATTTTTTAAAGTGGTGTTTAATTTTTTGTCATGATGAAATTTTATTGGGGGTACTTCATTTAAAACCATACAAATTGTAAATTGGAAAATTTAAAAGAAGGGTATATTTAGTGTTTTGTCCCACCTTTCTTTTGATTGACAAAGATGGAGGGTGAGGTCCTATCTGACAGGAGGTCAAACCCCCATATAGATAAAATAAACTTGTTTTCTCTCCTCTTTACCTTCATTTTTTTTGAGGTCATTACTCTTGATATTATTCCCTTTTAGCTCACATTATTATCCATGTCATCACACTTTGCACTCATGGATGCATTATTGACAGAGTCTGATGTCCCAATTTTTAGTGTGCATTAATTTTTTGTGCCACTTTTGTACTCATGAATACATTTTTGATAGATCCTAATTCTTTCGATTGTCAAAGATGGAGGGTGAGGTCTAGTCTGGCAGGAGGTTACACTACCTTATAGATAAAATAAACTTGTTTTCTTTCCTCTTTACAATAATTTTTTTGGAGGTCATTACTATTTATATTATTCCCTCTTAACCCACATTATTGAACATGTCATCACACTTTGCACTCATGGATGCATTATCGACAGAGTTCAACATCCCATTTTTTAGTGTGCATTATTTTTTGTGCCACTTTTGTACTCATGAATACATTTTTGATAGAGCTCGATGTCCTTCATTCTTGAGTATAATTTTTTTTCACACACTACTCCCTTGTTTTAAGAGCAACTCTCTTGTTCTTAATGGCATCTTATACAGATTGATCACATTCTAGGTTTTATGCATCATCTGGTGTTTTTTGTTGTATGGGATATTTATTTGTGGTCACACTGAGAGTCATAAAGTCTTTTTATTCATGTTTTTATGTTTAATTCTTAGTAATTAATCCTTAGTTATTGGCTATTACATCACCACCAAGGCCATTTTATTGAGAGATATTTGTTCTATATCTTTGACATTTTTTTGACAGTTGACAATCTCCTTTAGATTTATTATAGATCTTGATCTCCTTTTGATGAGTATCTATTCTAGGGAATATAATGTTATCATGTTAGTGTTCGAGTATGGATTTAGCCTACTAATACATACTTTTTTGTGTCACTCCACTTAATCAATAGTATGGGGGGTATGGTGTAGATCCTGCTTCTTCAGTTTTCATGTTTGATACTAATGCTTGGTGTAATGTATCTAGCAATAGGATATAAAATTTAGTTTCTAAACCAATTTTCACTATCGACACCTCTAATAGTCTCTTTTTGTAAGATCTATTTTGGTGCATTCTAAAGCTAGTTATTTTTTGTGATCAAGTAATGGATCTAGACCACTTGTGTAAATTACCAAAGTGGGGAGTATTATTATTTCATAAATGGTGAATTAATATGGGGCCATCATTTAGTCAAGGATTTATACCATGGTGAATGTTTTGTTAAAATAGTGGCAGTAATTATTTAAGGGGGGAAATTCCTTTTAAAATCAAGATGTAATTTTACATGGGGGCTTTATACTATTTTTTAAAGTGGTGTTTAATTTTTTGTAATGATAAAATTTTAATGGGGCTAGTTCATTTAAAATCATACAAATTATAAAGTGGAAAATTTAAAAGAGGTGTATATTTAGTGTTTTGTCCCACCTTTCTTTTGATTTTCAAAGATGGAGGGTGAGGGCCAGTCTGATAGGAGATCAAACCCCCATATAGATAAAACAAACTTGTTTTCTCTCCTCTTTACCTTCATTTTTTTTGGAGGCCATTGCTCTTGATATTATTCCATCTTGGCCCACATTATTGTCCACGTCATCACACTTTGCACTCATGGATGCATTATTGATAGAGTTTGATGTCCCATTTTTAGTGAGCATTATTTTTTTGTTCCATTTTTGTACTCATGAAGACATTTTTAATAGATCCTGGTTCTTTTGATTGTCAAAGATGGAGGGTGAGGTCTGGTCTAGTAGGAGGTTATAATCCCTTATAGATAAAACAAATTTTTTTTCTTTCCTCTTCACAATCATTTTTTTGGAAGTCATTACTATTGATCTTATTCCATCTTGACCCACATTATTAAACACGTCATCACACTTTGCACTCATGGACACATTATCGATAGAGTTTGACATCCCATTTTTCAGTGTGCATTATTTTTTATAAAAATTTTGTACTCATGAATACATTTTTGATATATCCTGATGTCCTACATTCTTGAGTACAATTTTATGTCGCACATTACTTCCTTTTTTAGGAGAAACTCTCTTGTTCTTAATGGCATCTTCTACAGATTGATCACATTCTAAGTTTTATACATCATCTGGTATTTTTTGTTGTGTGGGATATTTATTTGTGGTCACATTGAGAGTCATAAAGTATTTTTATTCATGTTTTTATGTTCAATTTTTAGCACTTACTCTTTAGTTATTGACTATTACATCACCACCAAGGCCATTTTATTGAGAGATATTTATTCTATGTCTTTGACATTTTTTTCACAGTTGACAATCTCCTTTAGATTTATCCTTCTAATGAGTAGCTATTTTTGGGAATATAATGTTAGCATGTTAGTGTTTGAGTAGTGTATTTAGCCCACTCATATAGAATTTTTTGTGTCATTTCACTCAATCAATAGTATGGGGGGTATGGTGTAGATCTTGATTCTTTGGTTTTCATGTTCATTACTAACACTTGGTGTACTGTATCTTCCAAAAAGAGATCAAATTTAGTTGCTGAACCATTTTTCACTATCGACACCTCTAATAGTCTCTTTTTGTAAGATCTATTCTGGTGCATTCCAATACCAATTTTTTTTTTGTGATCAAGCAATGGATCCAAACCACTTGTGTAAATTACCAAAGTGGGGAGTATTATTATTTCATAAATGGTGAATTAATATGGGGCCATCATTTATTGGTGGATTTATACCATGGTGAAAGTTTTGTGAATATGGTGGTAGTAATTATTTAAGGGGGGTAATTCCTTTTAAAACGAAGATGTAATTTTACATGGGGGATTTGCACTATTTTTTTAAGTGGTGTTTAATTTTTTTTAATGATGACATTTTAATGGGGGTACTTCATTTAAAATCATACAAATTGTAAAGTGGACAATTTAAAAGAGGGGTATATTTAGTGTTTTGTCCTACCTTTCTTTGATTATCAAATATGGAGGGTGAGGTCTGGTCTGACGAGAGGTCAAACCCCCATATAGATAAAACAAACTTGTTTTCTATCCTCTTTACCTTCATTTTTTTAGGTCATTTCTCTTGATATTATTCCCTCTTGGCCCACATTATTGTCCATGTCATCACACTTTACACTCATGAATGCATTATTGATAGAGTTTGATGTCCCATTTTTTAGTGTGCATTATTTTTTTGTGCCACTTTTGTACTCATGAATACATTTTTGATAAATCCTGATGTCCTCATTTTTTTAGTATTGTTTTGCGTCGCACACTACTCCCTTATTTTAAGAGAAACTCTCTTGCTCTTAATGGTATCTTGTACATATTGATCACATTCTAGGTTTTATGCGTCATCTGGTGTTTTTTGTTGTATGGGATATTTATTTGTGGTCACACTGAGAGTCAAAGTCTTTTTCTTCATGTTTTTATGTTCAATTTTTAACACTTACTCTTCAATTATTAACTATTACATCACCACCAAGGCCATTTTATTAAGAGATATTTGTTCTATATCTTTGACATTTTTCTCACAGTTGATGATCTCCTTTAGATTTATTATGGAGCTTGATCTCCTTCTGATGAGTAGCTATTCTGTGGAATATAATGTTAGCATGTTAGTGTTTGAGTAGTGTATTTAGCCCACTCACATAGACTTTTTTGTGTCATTCCACTCAATCAATAGTATGTGAGGTATGGTGTAGATCTTGATTCTTCGATTTTCATGTTCATTACTAACACTTGGTCTACTATATCTTCCAATAGGAGATCAAATTCAGTTGTTAAACCATTTTTCACTATCGACACCTCTAATAGTCTCTTTTCGTAAGATCTATTATGGTGCATTCCAATGTCATTTTTTTTAATGATCAAGCAATGGATCCAGACCACTTGTGTAAATTACCAAAGTGGGGAGTATTATTATTTCATAAATGGTGAATTAATATGGGGCCATCATTTAGTGGGGGATTTTTTCCATGGTAAAAGTTCTGTGAAAATGGTGGCAGTAATTATTTAAGTCAGGAAATTCCTTTTAAAATGAAGATGTAATTTTACATGGGGGATTTATACTATTTTTTAAAGTGGTGTTTAATTTTTTATAATGATGAAATTTTAATGGGGGTACTTCATTTAAAAAAATAAAAATTGTAAAGTGGACAATTTAAAAGAGGGGTATATTTAGTGTTTTGTCCCAGCTTTATTTTGATTGTCAAACATAGAGGGTGAGGTCTGGTCTGATAGGAGGTCAAATCCCCATATAGATAAAACAAACTTGTTTTCTATCCTCTTTATCTTCATTATTTTTTGAGGTCATTTCTCTTGATATTATTCCCTCTTAGCCCACATTATTGTCCATGTCATCACATTTTGCACTCATGGATGCATTATTGATAGATTTTGATGTCCCATTTTTTAGTGTGAATTATTTTATTTGCCACTTTTTTACTCATGAATACATTTTTGATATATTCTAATGTCCTACATTCTTGAGTATAGTTTTGTGTCACACACTACTCCCTTATTTTAAGAGCAAATCTCTTGTTCTTAATGGCATATTCTACAGATTGACCACATTCTAGGTTTTATGCATCATCTGGGGTTTTTTGTTGTATGGGATTTTTATTTGTGGTCACAATGAGAGTCATAATGTATTTTTCTTCATGTTTTTATGTTCAATTTTTATCACTTACTCTTTAGTTATTGACTATTACATCACCACCAAGGCCATTTTATTGAGAGATATTTGTTATATATCTTTGACATTTTTTTGATAGTTGACAATCTCCTTCAGATTTATTATGGAGCTTGATCTTCTTTTGATGAGTAGCTGTTTTGGGGAATATAATGTTAGCATGTTAGTGTTTGAGTAGTCAATTTATCCCACTCATAAAGACTTTTTTCTGTTACTCCACTCAATCAACAGTATGGGGGGTATGGTGTCGATCTTGCTTCTTTGATTTTCATGTTCATTACTAACACTTGGTGCACTGTATCTTACAATAGGAGATCAAATTCAGTTTATGAACCATTTTTCACTATCAACACCTCTAATAGTCTCTTTTTGTAAGATTTATTCTGGTGCATTCCAATGCCAACTATTTTTTGTGATCAAACAATGGATCAAGACCACTTGTGTAAATTACCAAAGTGGGGAGTATTATTATTTCATAAATGGTGAATTAATATGGGGCCATCATTTAGTGGGGGATGTATACCATGGTGATTTTTTTTGAATGTGGTCACAGTAATTATTTAAGGGGGGAAATTCCTTTTAAAATGAAGATGTAATTTTACATGGGGGATTTATACTATTTTTTAATGTGGTGTTTAATTTTTTGTAATTATGAAATTTTAATGGGGGTACTTCATTTAAAATCATTCAAATTGTAAAGTGGACAATTTAAAAGAGGGGTATATTTAGCGTTTTGTCCCATCTTTCTTTTGATTGCCAAACATGGAGGGTGAGGTCCAGTCTGACAGGAGGTCAAACCCACATATAGATAAAACAAACTTGTTTTCTATCCTCTTTACCTTCAATTTTTTTTTGAGTTCATTGGTCTTGATATTATTCCCTCTTGGACCACATTATTGTCCATGTCATCACATTTTGCACTCATGGATGCATTATTGACATATTTTGATGTCCCATTTTTTAGTGTGCATTATTTTTTTGTGCCACTTCTGTACTCATGAATACACTTTTGATAGATCATGATGTCCTAAATTCTTGACTACAATTTTGTGTCGCATACTACTCCCTTATTTTAAGAGAATCTCTCTTTTTTTTAATGGAATCTTCTACATATTGATCACATTCTAGGTTTTATGCATCATCTTGTATTTTTTGTTGTATAAGATATTTATTTATGGTCACACTGAGAGTCATAAAGACTTTTATTCATGTTTTTATGCTCCATTTTTATCACTTAGTCTTCAGTTGTTGACTATTACATCACCATTAAGGCCATTTTATTGAGAGATATTTGTTCTATATCTTTGACAATTTTTTGATAGTTGACAATCTCCTTCATATTTATTATGGATCTTGATCTCCTTATGAAGAGTAGTTTTTCTAGGGAATATAATGTTAACATGTTAGTGTTTGAGTAGTGAATTTAGCCCACTCATATAGAGTTTTTTTTGTCACTCCACCCAATCAATAGTATGGGGGTATGGTGTATATCCTACTTCTTTAGTTTTCATATTTGTTACTAACGCTTGGTGCACTGTATCTTCTATTAGGATATCAAATTCTGTTGTTGAACCATTTTTCACTATCGACACCTATAATAGTCTTTTTTTGTAAGATATATTCTGGTGCATTCCAATCTCATTTGTTTTTTTATTATCAAGCTATAAATCTAGACCACTTTTTAAAATTTGAGTTCTATTGAGACTTTCAAGTCCATCAAGTGAATTTATATTTGATGGCCTTCATTCCATCCAATCCACCTCTTCAACATTATGTTCAAGTATTGAGCCATTTGCTTTCTTGGGACACTTTGTAGCATATATGTTTTTCTTTCTCAATTTATATATTGTTACTAGTTTTTGGTCATCTTTTGGTGATACATTTAATCCTTTGTGACTCTTTTTGCCAATATTTTGAGATCAAAGTTTTTTATAGAGTTAGCCTCGTACAGGGTAGAAGTTCCTATTTGACTTAGTGGTTATAGTGATTTAGCATCCATGTAGTCTAGTAAGATGGATTGGTTACTATAAAGACACTTTATATTTCACTATTACTTATATATGGATACATGAATAGGCCTAGTTATCGGGACCCATTAGTCTCTTTGCTTTCTCTTTTTTTCACTTGTTATTCTATGCTTAAGTGAGGGTGTTGGAGTGAATGATGTAAGATTTATTCGGGATGATTTTTTATTAGAGATACTATTATATTTTGTGTATGTGTTTATTGAGTGCATAATAATAATAATAATAATAATAATAATAATAATAATAATAATAATAATAATAATAATAATAATAATAATAATAATAGAAACTCCTTTATTATAGGTTATTCATGCAATAATAATTTATTGCATGAAATAACCTAGCTTGCCTATTTAATAGGCACTCCCATGTACCTTTTGATTTGGTTAGTTTTGGAAACCCACATAGAGATTGTGAACATAATTTAGAGACTATTGGGAAAACTCTTATTGTGTGTAATGTCTATTTAATTTACTTCTAGTAATGTTGTTGCAAGAGAGATCCTACTAATTATGAGTTCATTTTAAACTCTTACATCATTTACCAGAGATTCATCTCTTATTTTTAAACCAAGTTATTTGAAGTGAAGCCATAAGGCTTCAATGTGTGAGTTATGGTTTTTTGGTTAATGTATATGACACACATTTTTTATTTGATTTGTGTCCAAATTTTTCCTTAAAAAAACAATCTTATCATACATGGAAGGACATTCTTGAGGTTAAAACAAGTGTTGTATTTCCTAACTTGGTGAAATTAGAGGATAATAACATGGTAATATAGGTTATTCATCATATTTGATGTGGTTTGATCTCATTTTTTAGACATAAGGTCCTAATGGTGGATATCACTAATTACAGCTTGAGTTTTGACAATAGTTCTTGCCAATGTTTCATGACATTGAACCAATTAGAACAAAGGTGTATCCACATTAATTAGGATTTTATGGTGGTGGGAGCATATGTAAACTACATATAATAAGGTGTTAGAAATCATGGATTTCTAGGTGATGGTATCAGAAGTAAAAGTGTCTATTATAAGCAAAGAAATTATCTCTTAACTATATAAAAATAACATTTTAGGATTGATCACTGAATTGCCTACAATGGATTTGTCTCTTACTTTCGAGCTAAGTTATCTAGGGTGAAAGTGTAGGAATTAGAAACACATGTGATGGTTTTTTAAAATTGTATAGATGAATTATATTTTTTTCGTGTCCAAAATTCACATAAAAAATTATAATTTTAATTTATAAGGAAGAACTTTCTTGAGGTTGAAACAAGTGCTCAGGCTCCTAACCTAGTGTAATCTGAGACCAATAACATGGTCCTAGAGGTTATTAAACACCCTAAATGGGGTGGAGATGATTTTTTTTAGCTATGTATTGGAGGTGGAGATATCTAAATTCATCTTGAATGTTGAAAACATTTCATATCAATTTTTTTGACATCAAACTAATTGTAAAAACACATATTTACATGGATTAAGAGTTTTTTTATGGTGGGAAAATATGTAATTTCCATATATCAATGTTTTGGAAGAGATTTATTTGTAAGAAAAGGTCCCAAAAGCATAAATATATATTCTAAGAAAATAATCTGTCTCTTAACTACAAAAAAATAACATTTCAGGACTAATGGTTGAATTGTCTATCACATATTCCTACCTTATTTTTGTTCTAAGTGATCTAGGCTGAAATTGGAAAGATTAAACATACATGTGATGGTTATATTGGTTCATGTATATGAATCATGGTTTTATGATATATCTATGATTTTTTATTAATTTTTTTTATCATATAGGAAAGGATGTTCTCGAGGATAGAAGGGGTGATTTGTGTACGTTAAAAATTAAAATAGACATACGTATTATTTGATTTAGTATATAATAGATAGGTTAAGGGAATACACTAATATCTATTGTAATACTATTTATATCAGGATCATGACCAAAATTGGATTCACTAAACTTATCTAAGGCATCTCTTACCAGACAACACCAAAAGAGAGTGTTCTAAATCCTCTAGGAAAATAATACTATGCAATAACCCTAGTTAATATTAAGTACATAAAATAAAACTAATCTACTCATCACCAAAGATTTTAGTAAAAATATGGATGGTTAAATAAATAAAATAACACAAGGGATCATGGTAGGTAAATTGGGGACTAGATCACCTAAAATAGAAGATGAAAAGAAAAGAAAACCTTATAGCTACACTAAGTTTAAACATAGGGGTAATATAATCAACGATTTATACATTTAAAAAATATTAATTATAAAATATCTATCTATCAAATGAAATAAAAAGAGATAGGAATACTTACCATGGGTAAACATGTCAAGTCTCAATCTCTCCCTTGGCCAATGGTGCTTTCCACAAGGTTGTTGTAGATTTATAAGGATCAAACTTTACATATTAGCTCCAATGTAAAAGACTCATATTTTGCATTGAAGATGTACCACAAGAAAACTTATCTTTTCTCTAAGGTAGACCCTAATAAATGGATCCTTCAAATGTAGATTTACTAGAATTGTGAATTATAATGATGCAAAAGTGAATTTGCCTCCCCTATTAGATTATGATTTAACTTTAAAGTGGATTATGGAATGTAAAACCCTAAGTTGTTGAATTTATTTTATAATAAATTAGGGAATAAATATAAAAATATAAATATCCATTAATTTATATGATAATAGATTTAACTAATTATTCTTTAAATAGTAATGAATTATAAGAGATGTACTTAGCTAGAAACTGATCGAGACAGATAAGTAATAGAGTGAGAATTAGTAGAATGGATGTGAAAGATGTCATGAACATGAACCAAGAGTCACAAACACTCTTAGACAATAATGTTGTCCTTTTTATAGTAGTGCACCATAATAGTGTCCTTTGTGCTATGTTAGTGTCCTTTTGTAAGTGGGGATTATGAACTTTTGGGTGGAGCTTCACCTATTTCTATGGAGTATGTGATTTTATGTACATATGTTATTTAATTATTTATTCCCCATTTTGACTTATTTTTGTGTCAAACCATAGTCCTCCACATTTTTTAGGGTATTTGAAGAGCATAATGATAAAAAGAGTAGTAGTAGTAGTAGTAGTAGTAGTAGTAGTAGTAGTAGTAGTAGTAGTAGTAGTAGTAGGCTAGATTTGACCTCAACACCCCATGTGTTGAGCACTACCTACATAAAAATAACTTGAAATGGGATCAAGCCCAATGTAGATCTCAAAATCTAAGTGTTGGTGCAAGTGTAAGTGAATGATAGTATGACTAATAGTTTGAGTGCCTTGAGTGAAAACTGAGACTCAAAATCTATTTAATCTATGATCTTGGCTACTATATTTATAGGTATTAAGAATCAGGGTAGAATAGGGATTAATGAAATTGATTTGTATAATTTTTCATGAGTATTTGCATTTGATTTCCATATAGTGGGTAGGTGAATGAAAGTGGTCTATGTATAAAATTTTGGTGCTTTTCAAGATCTAAAATAGGTTTAGATTGACCTTACAAGTACTTCGAAGAACATAAAGATATCTATTGGGGATGTAAGGACTGAGGGGACATTGACACTTCCATTTGGTAAATCATGTAGTGCATGATAGTCCAAAGGACTATGATAATGTCTAAGTGGAAGGAATATGAAAAAATTAAACCTAGGTGTTTAGGGGTGTCTTAGTACTTCTTTTGGTATATCCAGGAATGCGTAGGACTCACATAAAATCTATAAAATGATCAAAAGAGGTCTTAATATAGGTCTAGGGTTAATATAGGATAGGCTGGTCTCAAGTTACACACATTGCAATAAAATTATGTTTTAGATGAATTCATTTCCCCTATTCTAGAAATGTAGTAAAATGAAATTACTAGGATAAAGGGAAAATAGACATACCTAGACTTACCTGTGAGGAAAATCCTGTGAATCTAAGTTTGAATCTATGAAGAATTTTACATTATGTGTCTTAGAAATGAAACATGAATGAATCAGTCCGTACTTATGAAACATCAATAGAAAAGATAAAATTGAGTAAAGAGATGAAATAAAAAGGAAATGAATGAATATACTTTATTGGATACATGAACCAATGTTAAAACATGGTGACATCATATGTATACATTTATATGGTGATTAAATGGTGAATAACTTTGATTGAGTTGATGGATTTATCAATCTCCATGTGTTTTTGGCTCAAGAACTCAATTTAGCCTTGCCTTTATCATTTCCCAACCCTTCTAGATGGATCATAACATTTTAATAGCTTGGATTAGACTGATGGCTTGTATAACCCTCTTATGTAGGTGGATCAAGAACTCAAGTAGGATATGACTCCATCATTGCCTACCCATATTTAGAATATACATCTGAAACTATATTTGCATAATGTAACCAAAGTTGTATGATGTAACTATAACTATAAAGGATGGTTTTAGGGCCACTCAAAAATTATGAAATGAAAAATGGCTTAGGGGCCACTCAAGCACTCGATAATGTATCTCAAGGACTACTAAAAAATGCTAACTACTACAAATGGAATGAGTTAGATCAATATAGTGTAAACCTAGTGTAAATAGTGTATGGAGTAACAACATGGAGAATGACCTAGATCTACCATTCCATTTGAGAATACTAATGTCAAAATGAACATATGATAATAATGTGTTGTGCACATGCCCCTAACTCTAATATTTGTGTATATGGATTCTAGACTAGGTCACAATAATCTATGTCTAAGTATCTAAAACTAAATTGGGAGTGATTATGCCATACATGATGCACCCAATCTGAGAAAAACATGTGTAATATGTGTTAATTTTGAGCATAAACTAATCATATCTAATAATCTGACTGAAAATTTTCAAACCTAGACTATATCTGCTATACTATTCTAGAAATTCTAGAATTTTCTATTTTAGGGGATACTAGATAGTAACATGGTCCCTTGGTAAATAGTGCACTATGGTAGTGTACTATGTGATGTGTCATTGACCAACTATGTTTTTTATGTATAATATTGAGACTAATCTATATGTGATGGTTTTTCAATGTGTTTTCTTGAATCTGAACTCTATATTTTGTTTTTACATGTTGAAAACTATGTTTGGATTGCATTAAGATGGCCTGATCTCTATGATAAACCCTTATGAATTCCCTCTCTTTTAAGGGAAGTTAAACCTTTATAATAATTATCCTTATAATAAAAAACTATGTATCATGTGTTGTATACTGATAATATATGACATTTATGTGATAAACCAATATAATATGTATACATGACATCAAAATGTATAAACATCTAAGCATAAATTGGTAATATATAATGTATTTTATATCTAACATTCACAAGATTAACAAGACATATATAATAATGTAATCATGTATATGAATAACAAAATAGAGTAACTATCTAGGTGGATGGGGCATGATGTTCATCAAGGCACCCAAAGAGGAAATGGATATGCATGATTTCCCTCACAACATCATTAATTGTATTTGAGTGTAAGAAGCAAGATATAAGTGTCACGACCATGATTTATACATGAAAGCATGCATACAAACACATGAGGATTGCAAAGTAGACCAAGGCAACATAATATAAGGGAAATGGGTACATGTCACTAATTTTGAGAAAGATAAAAAATAAAAATACATGTTTAAATTACCACATACAAATAGAGAAAAATAGGCTGGCCTAGATCCACATGGAAGGACATGTTAAAATTTCCATATACACAATCAAGAAGGCACACATAAGCACATGGTGACATAGAAAAAGGTGTCAAACTTATGGAGGCCATAAATTTTGATATGTAGCTTTGTTTGAGCCCATCTTCATGCCAAAATGACTATCAAAAATATTTCAATGCATCCATAACCTGCCCTTTCAATTATGGGACATTTTAAATATTTTTTAAAGGTTATATGTGACCATATAAGGGTCTAAAATTGTAGATAAATATAATTTTCAATTTTTTCTAAAATTAGAAATTTTATATTTTTGTAATCAGACTTGAAATTCAATTGATATTTGTTTGATAGGTTAATTTTAGTGTGTAGTTTATTTTTTTGATATTTTTAGAGCTACTTGTAATTGCATCAAAAACTTACTAAAATAATAGCTTCTAAAAATAACAGGTGGATTTTTATTTATTTTTAGAGTTTTGAATTTTACATGTCAATTCCAATTCTGAGTTTAGGCTTCTTTATGGTTGTAATTTAAAATAAATAAATAAAAGGTGGTAAAAACTTTATTAATAATTAAAACAAAAAATTACAAACACACCATATAAAACAAAGACCAGAAAAACCAAATACAAAGCCTCATGCCTCAACACTACTTGCCTCTTCAACAAGAATGGACTACAACTCCAGACGCAACTCACAAGACAAGTGTTCCCACTCATCCACCTTATGATCATCCCCTCCAACCGATGCCCATTTGGCCAAGAAATCCACTGCCCTATTCCACTCCCTTGAAATATGGGTGAAAGAAATAGAATCCATTAAAGAACTGACCTAAAATATCTGCTAAACAATCATGGCCAGTTGCCAGCTAACCTCAGGCATTTTCCTCTCCATGAGCAAATGAATCAAAACTTGAGAATCTATTTCACAGATCACTTGCCTCCACCCTAAAGCATAGGCCCACTTCAAGGCATAGAGGATAGCCTGCCCTTCCATCTGATTAACAGTCTGAACTCCCTGATAAGCAAAAAAAATGAAAATCACTGATCCTGAAGAATCCCTATCGATCCCACCAATCCTAGCCAATCCTGGGTTACCCCTAGAAGATCCATCCATGTTAACTTTCAAGAGACCAGTGGGTGGGGGCAACCACTTCCCCAACCAATGGACTCTCTGCTTCCCCTGTTGATTCCTCCTGATGCATGCCAAAATTGGGGAAAGCCCCTAGATACCAAACCTATCCACCATCTCAGCATCCCCCCTCATCAATGGCAGATTGACTTCACTCTTCACTTCAATAGACTCCTAGATCATCCCTTTGATTCTATTCCAAACCTGTGGAATCTCCATCTTCTCATCCCAAAAAATATTACGATTCTGTTCCAACCATACCTACCACAATAATAAAATGGGGCCCCCATACCACGCATCTTGCATAAAAGGGGTTGGAGAGGGAGGCCAACCCAATCTAGCTTAGAAATTAGCTAGGGACTCCATGTGGATACACTGTCTCTACAACACATCCCATCAAAAATGCCATAACTGCATAGTGAAAGAGCAACAAAAGAAAAGGTGGGAGGAATCCTCCTCCTCAGCATAGCAGAGGATGCACCTAGAAGGGCTAGCAAAGCCCTGCTTCCAGATATTATCCCAGGTAAGAAATCTATTCCAAACTAAAGTCCAAATAAAACAATTACATTTTGGCCAGGAGAATTCATTCCATACTTTCTTCCACCACTGGACTTCCTCCCTACCCTCATACTGATGAGATATCAACACCTGATAGCTAGGGACACAATATACTTCCCCTTTAGATTTGGAAACCAAGCTAACTCATCTCCATCCATGAGAGAATTGTAGCTATGACTGGACAAAATATACTGTAGTTCCATGCACTCCTCCTCCATGCCAACAATCAGCCATTCCTTAGGAGTTTTCCATCTAGTGTCCTGCAACTGCCCCTGAAGGGCCTGGCATTTTTAGTCACTCACCTTTGTCCATCCCACATCGTAGAACCTCTGGGATAGAGTATGAAGCTAAGGATATTATACAAGAAGGGGAGGGTAACCATCCCATGAATCGTGTTAGAATTGAGCTTTGACCCTGCTCTTGTAAATCCAAAAAAGGCCCCTCTTAATCAATGCAGCCCCTTTCTTGAGGGTCACCCAAATCACTGAGCCTTTACCAGACAAATCATATCAGGGGATGTCATTTTGGGGGACCCAAAAGAGGTACTTTTGGGATAATATTCTAGCCCAAACTTGCTTCTACTCCACACACTAGCACCAATATAACTTGGCTGCCAAAGCAATACCAGAGAACACAGATTGCCTTAATCCCAAACTGCCATACCTCTTTGGGCTGCAAACTGCCTCCCACTTTATAAGACTCCACTTGGTAGAAGACAAATTACCAACCCATAGAAATTGTCTTGTGAGGGAATTTAGGACCCTGACGAAGCTCATCGGAGCCACCTGTATCATGCACCTATAAATAGGGAACACCTGCACCACTGATTGAATCAACTGTACCTTACCAGTAAAAGATAATTAGTGATGGGCCCAATGATTCAATTTATCCCAAAACTTATCCAAAATAACCATCTAAGACTCCTTGGACTATTGACCAGCAGAGATTGGAATCCCAAGGTATAGCAATGGGAACTTCCTGATTTGAAACCTGAGGGAATGAGCCACTCTTCCTTGTATGGACAGAGGGGTATTAAAGAAAAAGATAGAGGACTTACCCTCATTAATAACCTAATGAGATGTAGTAAGAAAGGAATCCAAGATTTTGTAGATGTTAGATGCCTCCCTCATGGTATCCATGCCCATCAATGCCACATCATCCACAAACTGGAGGTGGGATTGAACTGGAAGACCTCCACCCCAATGCCAACCCTAAATAACTCCATCCTCCACCCTTCTTTTGATCAACCGACCCAAACCCTCTACCAACAAAAGAAACAAATATGGAGATAGAGGATCCCCTTATCGCATCCCATGAGAAGCCCCAAAGAGATTAGAGTGCTCACCATTGATCAAAATATAAAAAGAGGTCGAGTTCACACAGCTCATGGCCCACTATATCCAGTCCTCTTCAAAATTGAAGGCACCCAAGATGTTCTAAAGGAAATCCCATAGAACTCTATCGTAGGCCTTGGACATATCCAATTTAATAAATATTGCCTTATCATTAGACTAAAGCATGGAGTGGATAGTCTCCATTGCCACCACCACCCCATCCAAAATCTGTCTGCCCTCCACAAAGCCTCCTTGCTCCTCAAAAATAAACACAGGCAACCACTTCTTTAACCTCTCAGTGATCAACTTAGAAATAATTTTGTAAGTAACATTACAGAGGGAAATGGGCTAGAAAAGACTCAACTGGTTATCCCCCTCCCCCTTGGGGATGAGAGCCAGAAAGGTGGAGTTCATAGCCTGAAGCATTTATTTTTTCATTTGAGACTCTTGAACCACAGCCAATAATTCTGAATTGATGATATCCCAAAATTCCTAAAAGAACTCAATTGAGAAACCATTTGGGCTAGGTGCCTTACCTTTTATCATCATGAAAAAAATTCTTTTTAACTCCTCCATAGATATCTCCTTCATCAAATGCTCCTGCATGTCCCTAGTCACCAAAGAAGGAATGTAAGAAAGGACCAGAGCCTCAGCTTCCAGGTCCCACTATGCTTCTTCCTTAAAAAGAGAGGTAAAATGTTTCACTACTTCATTGTGGATCCCTTTCATAGAAGAAATAGTCTCCCCACTGTCTGCCACCAAGGAAGTAATCACATTACCATGTTGTCTGGTACAGATTGAGTTAAAAAAGAAAGCAATATTTTTATCCCCTTCTTGGAGCCAATCAATTTGGGCCTTCTATTTCCAAAATATCTCCTCTCTTAGCTCTCATTCCTCTAGTGTTTTTAGAGCCTTGGCTTCCTCCCTCATCAAGAGCTCGTTCATCCCTTCCTCCCTAATGACTCTAGTAATGGCGTTCAGCTCCTGTTGAGCCTCATTTTTTTGTGGAATACATTTCCAAAACTCTATTGATTCCACCTCTTAAGCTGGTATTTAACGAATTATAAAAGCTTAGTGAAGGTGTACATTGCTATCCCAACAACAGGCCTGCCATTCCTCCACCAATCTGCCACATGCCCAAACAGGTTTGGATCCCTTCACCACATAAGCTAAAACTTGAATGGTGGTTTCTACAGACTACAGGCTAAAGATATTGTCAATTTAATAGGCTAGTGGTCTGACCCTCTCCAATCTAGTATTTACATGCTAGACATCCACAACCCTCCCACCCAATAGTAGGAGGTCAAGAAACAATCCAGGAGCTCAACAATACACCTGTCCCCCAGCCTTCTATTATTCTAGGTAAAGCATCCATTACCTGGCTTAATATCCACTAGGTTGAGAGCCGCAATATGATCCCATAGCAATAAAGAAGATGGCTCTAGCCTTGCATTACCTCCTATTTTCTCAATTAAATCTAGAATAGTATTGAAGTCCCCACCTACAATCCAAGGCAGGTAAGGAAAGAATCAGTGTACAAGGTGGATATTTTTGCAAACCAGGAGCTTACCTTAGAAGTCCATAGGAGTGTAGATGTTGGAGAAAAGGACTGATTCCCCTGACTCATTGCACATGGCCACCATAGATAAAGAAGACTTGAAGGAGATCCATGACACTGGTTGGATCTTGCATGGGTTCCAAAAACATGCCACACCCCCGAAAGACCCCTGAGCACCAATGCATTGACATAGACCTAGCCTCCAAATCTTAGGAGCAATACTCATCATATCATCCACTGAGACCTTCATCTCTTGTAGAAAAAGAACATCAAGAACTTGACCTCTAACTAATTCCTGAATAGCCTTTTGTTTAGGGCCAATGTTCAGGCCCCTTACATTCCATGAAATGATGATCATTTTAGAGGAGATTAAAAGTGGGAGTCAAGGGTCTTAACAACACCTGACTCAACCAAGGTCTCCCCAATCATCTTAATTTTATCAATGTCCTTTTTATGCCCCATTTTAACACTTTTTTCCATCATCCCCTTCTTCCACTCCTTCTGAAGAATGCCCAGGTGAGGGGAGAATTTCCCATGCTTATCTAATTCTGCCACCACTATCCTTGCTTTGAGGTCCTCAACCTTAATGTGTTGTCCTAGGTCCTAACTTGCCTACACCACCATCTGTTCTCCTGCTTGCTCTACCAAAACCATGGATAAGGCTGATTCCACCTGAAGATGTGAATGAAAATTAGCTGAGTTAATTTCCAAACTGGAACCTCCCCCCAGCTGCTCCATGCTCAATAGTCCTGGGTTAACTTATTTTTGTCCCAAATCATCCAGGGTAGAAAACTTGTTGAAGGAATCATCCTCCTATCACTCCATAAGGGGCCTCTTTTGGCCTCTATTACAGTTACAACCCTTCACCTGAGCAAAGCCTTCCACATCCTTGCCCCCACTAAACCCTAGCTTCTTCCCAATTTCAACATTTGGAGTACTGGTAGGAGGTGAGGATGTTGCTGCTCCACTAGCTTTGCCCTCGGGCATCTCCACACCAAGTGTCTATATTCATGGTATAAGTGACACCTGAAAGGAAAAGTCTCGTAGTCCAATTGTTACACCCATGAATATGACCCCGCACTCATCTCCACCACATTAGGCAATGGTTTACTCAAATTAATTTCTACATAGATAAGAGCAAATGTCATAACTTTCTTGCTTAAAGTCTATGTTGAAGACCCCACTGGCCTTCCAAGTGTCAAAGCTAACATCTAGAGGACATCCTCACGATAACATTTAATAGGAAATCTGGGAAACCTAACCCCCATTAGAATTCAATTAGGGAGTTCCTTAGAAGGATTGAATCCTGCATGCCATGGTTTAATAAAAAGCCCAACCTAATTATAAAAGTAAGGCCCTCCCTCAAACACCATGTTTCGATCAACCAAGCATGAAAATGACACCATAAAGTAGTTGTTTTCCAATACCATAATCTCCATTTCGCCCTCAGGTTCCCACACTCTCCTGGCCTAACTCTCTAGGAAATACAGGGAGACTTTCAAACCCAAAAACTTACAGTACAATGAGTGATTAGAATAATATTCAACATCCTCTGCAATCATATCAAAGGGGATTACTAGTTTAGGATGCTTCATGCACCACTCCAAGCATCCATTAATCTTCATGATTCAAGACCCTCCAGGCCTAATCCAATCCACAACATCCATATCCTAAGAAAAAATCTCCTTTCCAAGTGTTTTATCTTGCTGCCCTATTTGATTCAGCCCGACTGCTTCACTGTAGGTCTTCCCAATCACTGACTTTATAGGCTCCTACTGAGCCATAGCCATGCCCAACTGAGACTGTTTGGTTTTTTTGGCTCCACAATCTATTCCCACATGCCCAACTAAGACTATTTGGTTTTTGAAGCTCCACAAACCATTCCCACTCGTCCAACCCCTCACTCAATGCCTACACAGCACAAAAAATGGACTGGAAAAGCTAGGGCATGATTGCCCTAGCTCGGCTCCTCATAGCAAGCTCCCAGACATGCCATCTCCATTATTATCCTTCTTTATGATTGTAATTATTTGAATTATTTAATATAAATAAATATAGGTTATTGTTTCAAAAAAAAATCCTATTTGTAATTTTATTGTCTTCATAGTGTTCAGGTTCATTACATGGGCATATGTACAAAGTATACATATAGTGAAGGAAGTGGCTTAGAGCTATAAAAAAAATGGCATATTCAAATGCCCTCAATATAAATGTAGAAGCACAGAGATATAATCAAATATAAACTAGTAAAGATATAAATTAATGTATGCATAAGTATGTGTTAGAAATCCATATAAGAGCAAAGATTTACATAATCTAATTTTATAGTAGTAGTTGTTAGCAACAAATTAGTGTAGTATGGGATGATCAATATCAATATATAAGTAATGTGAAATTTGTGATATAGAGTATAGAAAGATATAACTTGATAAAATAAAATTTATGTAGTATAATTACCCCAATGGGTGATAATATCAATATTCAATCTATGTATATATGTATGTTCCCCCAATGGGTAGATAGTAGAGAATCTGAATCTATGTAGAGGACCTGAGTTCTACAATGATCTGTAAACACTCGAAGAGAACAAGTGAAGCATATATGTATGATAAAACTAACTATACTAACATAGATAACATATGTAGTACCTAAAACATATAAGAAATGTAAACATGTAAATGCATAAAATTTAAAAAATTTATTTTCTAAGTATTTGAATGATTTTGTATTTTTTAAAATATTATATTATTTTTTATTTTCTGACCAAGTATTTGAATGTTTTCATATTTTTGAAAATATTATATATTTTTAATATTTTTTATGTATAATCTATATAAAATCAACATGGAAATGATACTATATACAATGAGAAAGGTAAGAGAAACTATGTAAAAGTAGAGAGGAAGATAATAAAAAATGAGTCTCATAAGAGACTCACTATCAAGGTGTTTTATTTCCAATAATGGAAGAGTGACCACATGTTTAATGTGATGTGGTATTTGAGATTTGTGAATCATATATACTAAGTGATATATATCTAAAACTACCTGTGATTAGGGTTTTGAATCTATGAAGTTGACTGAATAGGCTTATGAACTATGGGTTTATTGGGGACCCATATAGTAGAAGAATCTATGACTAGTGTGGGTGCTCTATACTATAACATTGATCTGGATGGTAATGGGGTAGTGAGAAGCTCTCTTGAATCCAAAACATATCACTAATTTAGGGTTATTTCTAATAAAGGTCTCCATGGGATAGTATGTGTATGTGGTAATTTTATATAAGTATACCTCACCTGCATTGGTGGCTCAATTAATATCAAAGGTGTGCAAATAGAAGTTCTGTTTAGAGAAGTAATTGGTGTATACCATGTAACTAGATGTGGAATAGGTAAAGGATACTAATATATAAGGCCCTCAAATGTAACCACTTGATTATCATGTATATACACAAGGTATCCATGTATGGTAGATGGGATGGCCTAAAGATATTGTAGGATCAACACTATCTACTACTAAGAATCTGGTGGACACATGTGCATGATCAACCTATAATATAAGTACTATTTCCATGATGGAGATATAAACATTACAACTTAATCCATGAATAACTATATATGTTTGAGAAATATCATGATCTAAATAACCCAAGTGATGTATAAGTGTAATAGTACACATGATAATACTTTACCCATTTTCAACTATGACATTCTAGATAGGATAATCATCAATGTAATCTTGTCCAAAGAGTTCATATAAATCTAAGTCATCATCAATGATCTCTTTCTCTAATAAAGTGATGATAGGTCTATCTAGAATTGTAGTATGATACACACAAATGATATTATTGACATGGCATGTGTCCATTGTATGAGTATGATAAGATGTTAGTTGTGGATGTGTCTAATAAGTATAATGAACACCTGAAGTATCTATTATCTCATTAACTGTATTCTTTAGAAATGGATTAGAAAATATTGTAGGGTTTTCACTTCTTTTGGTTGTGCTTTGGGTTCCTCTATAGGGGTATAAACATCAATTATATTAACATCTATCAAGTCTGGTATATTATATCATAAATTAATGCATCTATTTGTAATATGTTATAGTGCCCTATGATAGTAATAAAATGCATTGGCATCATAATTAATTGAAAGAGGCCTAGTCATATCAAACTCTTTTATAAGAGGGAGAGATATGACATTACATTCCAAGATTTGTTTGAGAACATGTGTTGGTGATTCATGATGATTCATCAAATGTCTCATTGGAGGAGCTAATAAAACCATTTGAGGTCCTTACTCTGAAGATATGTTAACTGTTGTCTTTTAATCATTCTTGTTTTTAGTCAGCCTTGCCTTATGTGGGGGCTTATTTTAACCCTTATTAGTTGAACTTGATGTAGTTGTGTACTTTAATTTTCTCATGGAGAGAATATTTACTTCCCATTCTTTCACTGTATGGCATAGATCTATGATTTATGGAAATTTTTTGAATAATATAGCTTCATGCAATGCTAGTACTAAACTCTATTTGAATATGTCTTTGGAGTTCTCTATCTACCATGGGACTAGTCATATTTGTTAATATAGTTTTATATTGCATGACATATTTAGCTATTGGCTCATTAGATTTTTTCTTGAGTTATGAAACTTGAGCATTTGAAAATTTGTCACTGATGTTGATTGAAAAGTTTGCAAAAAACATATTTTACAATGGATTGAATGTTGTGATGGAATGATTGGAAGATCATAAAACCATTGTAATGCATAATCCTTTAAACTGTGAGGGAAAAATTTAGTCAAGATCCAATCATTGGACATGTAGTCCAAAAATGATAAATGAAAATCACATAGATGATGCTCTGGGTTACCATTACCATCATACATTGTAAGCTTGGGTGCCATAAATCTAGAGGGAAAATGAGTTTATTCTATATGTTGTGCCAAAGTTGTATGTAGGAGCATATGATAATTCAAGGCATAAGATGCTCTAGTATCACCCTGTTAAATATGTAACACCTTATACTAGAAATAATTGATATCCTATTGAATTGATTATACATCAGAATTCGAGGGATCTGTATTAGCCACAAGAGGTGGTTCCATTGGTGAGAGTACACTAGTTGTAGTAGGTTTTTTCATAATTTGAGTTTCCTCTGTGATAGTTGTAACAATATTACTATTTATGAGAGTGAACGATTGACCAAGTGATGTGTTATTGATTTGTAATATAGCCTAAAAAAATTTATGCATGATCATGGGGCTATTCTTTAAGTTTATCTTTGAATTTTTTTAAAACCTCACCTTTATTAATTATTATATTGTCATTATATATTAGGGAGTGTGTCCTGAGTCCTATATTATGTATCACAAATATCTTGATTGTATTTCTCCTATTATGATGCATTATCATTAAATTTTAAATAATCAGAATGTGAGGGATCAATGAGGTGGGTTGTAACTAGTCCTTTATCCATGGTATAAGATTGAATGAAATTAATATGGGTATGTTCAATAGGGTTACCCCTAATCCTAATACTTATTAAAAGAAGAGATATAACTTTTTTAGATGTCATATAATAAATAAAATTAAATAGGCTTTCTATAATAGAATATATGAAATATGAAAAGCCTATCACAACAAATGGAAATAGGCAAAAGAAGGATTAAAACCCTAAGAGCATCTAGGGCTATGATTTTTGTACTATTAAAAGTAAGTCAAGTTCACTAAATGATTTAAATTTTAAGGGGATTATGGAATGTAAAACCCTAGGTTGTTAAATTTATAGAATAATAAATCAAGGAATAAATATAGCAATATCTATAACCACTAATTTTATGCAATAATAAATTTAACTAATTATTCTATAAATATAAAATGAATGATAAGAGATGTAATTAGATAGAAACTAACTAAGATGAATAACTGATAGGATGATAAATAGTATAGGTACTGTGTAAGATGTCATAAATAGAAGCAAGTCATCAAAAAACTTCCTAGTTAATTACATGGTCCACTAGATATTATCACACCATGTTAGTGTCCTCTATGTTGTGATAGTGTCCTTTTGCAAGCAAGGATAGTGAGCTTCTATGTTGAACTTTGCTTAGTTATATGGGGTATATGATTACATGCATTAATGGTCTTTTATTGTTTTTACCTATTTTGACTAAGTTAATTGAAAAACACTAGGCATCCATGTTTGTTAGGTTATTTGAGGGTCAAAAGTAGAAAAAGTGTGGCATTAATAGGGTAATTTGGTCATGACCTCAACACACCATGTGTTGAGCATTTCCTACATACCAATACCTCGAAAGGGGATAAATCCTAATGTAGTTATCCTAATCTAAGTGTTAGTACAAGTAAAAGTAAATGCTAGTTTGAGTGCTAGTTTGAGTGGCTACTGAAGATGGGTGTATGTATAATTAGGGTAGAATAGGGATCAATTAATATGATTTGGATAATTATTTTCTAGTTTGTTTATGAGTATCTACATCCTATTTCCATCTAGTGGATAAGTGAAATAAAGTGGTCTATCTATAGTATTTTGGTGTTTGTCAAGATGTGAAATAGATCTAGGCCAACCTTTTGAGTGATTTAAGGAACAAAAATATATCCATTGGGGGAGTAAGGAGTAAGGAGACACTAACATTTCACTTTGTTAAATAGTGCAGTGCACTATAGTTCAAAGGATGGTGCTAATATCTAGGTGGTAGGAATGGGAAAAAATGAGACATAAGGGCCTACGGGTGGCCTAATGTTATTTTTGGTATATTTTAGAAGGGTTTGACTCACACAAGAGTTGTAAAATGATCAAGAAAGGCCCTAAGATAGGTCTAGGGATAAGCTAGGGTAAATTGTTCTCAAGTAACACTCATTAAACTAAAATGACATTTTAGATGACTACATATTGATATGAGACTTGTATTTATAGAAATGCATAAGCCCTAACCCTTTCAAAACTTTATTCAATGAGATCAATAATCACAATATTGTTTCTTTTATAAATATATTATTAGGCCTCATGGTAAGTCAATATTCCAACTTAGTTATGTAACATCACATACTATTTTATAATAGGATACACCCAACCAAAATAGTAGGAAAAGAGGGTGTTTACTTTGTTAGGGGATATTTAAAATGACAAATGCTTAGGGAAATGTGTAAATGGGGTTTGGATTACCTAGGGAGTTAGATGAAAATTAATTGTAATGGGTTTATGTAATGATATACTTGACCAAAAATATCTTGAAGTCTAATGGCCTTCCCAACCCTATCATGGTGTGCCCTTTAAGGCATCCACTCAGAGAGATCAAAACTTGATAGATTCCCCCAAGTGGAAATATTAGCAAATGATAATGTTTTAAAATATTGTGTGTATACGTTATATTTCCTAACCAGGAATTATTCAAGGCTAAGAACATACTCCTAGAGGTTATTGATACATGAAATGTTATGGAAATTACATTTTTTAGCTACAAGGCCCCAAAGGTGGATATCTCCAACTATGGTTTGAATATTGTTGAAATTTCTTGTCAATGTTTGTTGATGTTGGACCAATTTAAAAAGTGTGTATCTTCATGGATTAAGTGGTAATGGTGGTGGGAACATATATAATTTTCATATCTCTAGGTTTTGGAAGTGATGGATTTGTAGGTGGAGTTCTTTAAAGTGGAAATGTCTATTAGAGGCAAATAACTTACCTCTTAACTACATAAAAATAACATTTCAAGACTGATGACTGAATCATCTACCATAGATTCATCTCTTCTATTTTATCCAAGTGATCCAAGGTCAAATTTATGAATTCAATATACACGTGATGGTTCTTTTAGTTTGTTTATATGACTTAAAGTTTTCATTTGATATGCGTTCATAGTTTTCCTAATAAACTATAATTTTAACATATAGGGAAGGACATTCTTAAGGCCAAAATGGGTTCTCCGTATCTTAATTAGGCATAATAAAAGTCCAATAACATGATAATATAAGTTATTAAACACCCATAACATGTTGTAAATACTAGTTTTCAACAATGAGTCCTCAAATGTGGATATATCTAACTATGGCTTGAATGCTAAATATTTATCAACAATAGACTAGTTCTAAAAATGTCTTTATTCATGGATTCAAAGGTTTTGGTAGTGTTAAAATAATTAATTTTCATGTCCATAGGTTATGTAAGTGATGGATTTGAATTAAAATGTCCCAAAAGTATAAAAATCTATTAGAGGTAAATAATATGTCTCTTAAATACATAATAATAACATTTCAAGACTAATCATTGAGTTGTCTACCATACATTCATCTCTTATTTTCAATACAATTGTTATAGGGGAATTTAGAGTAATTATAAACATAAATGATGGTTCTTTTGGTTTATATATATGAATTATGATTTTTTTTCAACACATGTTTAGAGTTTTCCTATAAAAATATAATATTACCATATATAGAAGGACATTCTTAAGGCCAAAATGGGTGATTTATGACTTAACTAGGTGTAATCCAAAGCCAATAGCATGATCATATAAGTTATTTAACACCCCCAATGAGGTTTTAATGCTACTTTTTAGCCACGAGGCCCCAAAGGTGGATATCCCCAACTGTGGCTTGGTTGTTGAAAATATATCTTGTCAATGTTTCACAACACCAAACTAGTTATAAAACATGTATCTAAATGGATTAAAAAATTTAGATGATAGGAATTTATGTAATTTTTATATCCCAAGGTTTGGAAGTGATGTATTTGCAAGAGGAGGACTTGGAATCAGAAATGTCTATTATAGGCAAAGAAATTTTCTCTTAACTACATAAAAATAATATTTTAGGACTGATCAGTGAATCATTTGCCACAATTTTGTCTCTTATTTTAGATCCAAGTGATCCAAGATGAAATTTTAAGTATTTGAAGCACATTTTATGGTTCTTTCAATTATGTTAGATGAACTATGGTTATTTTTAAACATGTCCTAAATTTTCCTTAAAAACTCTAATTTTACTATAATAGAAAGATGTTTTTAAGGCCATAACAAGTGTTCAATATCCTAATAGATATACTATGAGGCCAATGACATGGTCCTCGAGGTTATTCATAACCCCCAATATGGTGGATATTTTAGTTTTCATCCACAAGGCCCTAGAGGTGGAGATATATAACTATAACTTAAATGTTGACATTTATTATAAATGTTTTTTGATGTCAAACCAATTTCAAAAAAAAAAAATTTACATGCATTAAAAAGTTATTCTAGTGGAAACATATGTAATTTTCATATCTTGATGTGTTTTAAGTGATGGATTTACAAGTAAAGGTCCCATAAGTGGAAATGGTTACAAGAGGAAAAGATCTTATCTCTTAACAACATATAAATAACATTTTAGGACTAATAATTTAATCATCTACCATGTATTTGTCTATTATGTTATATCCAAGTGATCTAGGTGAAAGTATAAATATTTTACATGCACATGGTTGTTATTTCAATTTGTGAACATGACTAACAGTTCTTGTTTGACACTATTAGAAGTACAACCCACTAAAATGGTGAGGGTGAATCAATGGTGGCAAGTAATCCAATACAATTTCCAAACCCTTTTAATTAATTAAACATTTAATCATAAGCATTAAAGAAACATAAAAATCATTCATAAAAGTGAATCAATGAACATAAGCAAGATCACATACACAACAAAAGGTCCAAGTGGAAAAACCTCTTTGGAAATAAAACCCACTCTCAAGCCTACAAACACATAAACTACTATCCTATAAGAATATCACAAAAAAGAGACTGATCCAGTTATTTTGATCAAAAACCTTTAGTCAAGTCCTTTTGACCTACAACCTTGATCATGTCTTTTATATCAAAGGTATTTTAGTGAAACCCTATTTCACAAGGAGAAACTACCCCTAAGGAATATCAATTCCTTTAGACCCTCCTTGAGAAGAAAAATTCAAACTTAGAGATGATGTATTCAACACCTGATGATGGACTTCTTAATTATCTAACAATTAAACAAACTCTCTATCTAAAATATGCCTATCACATAGACAAGTCACAAATTGCTTCCTTCTTCATTCAAACTATCCTCATTTACACACTTAGACCTCTTCACATATACGCAAATTTTAAGTTCACTATCCTAACGTTAGGAACATGAATTATAGGTCATACACATAGTTAAAAAAATATTATACTCATTAACTCCACTAATAAGAACACTAAGTATCCTTCCCTCACACACACAAGCCTCTCTCATATCTTACACATACAAGACTCTCCTATCTCACACATACAAGACTAGAATGCAACACATTTAGTTCCACCATATATATAACAAACATGAATTATCAATTTTATAATAATCTTTTTCAGCCACAATACATGCCTTCACCCTTATGGCATTTCATATGAATCACACTTAAGCATAGTCCCCTTTCAAAATAGGCCTAAGTCACTTTTAGGTCCTATGGAGACCTAATCACCTCTTTTGATATATCTCCAAGAAACTAAAGAACACAAGACCAAATATAAACATATAGGTCCACTTCTTATTTCCCTTATGACATCCTCAAAATATAATTGTCACTAAAACATTCTTCTGCTATAACCCAATTAGCTCAAACACATATCTGTACACATAATCAACAATAATGAGAACATAGTCAACTTCAAAACCTTTGTTCATACTTCATATGATTGGAAAATACGTCAAAATTAATGTCAATCATATTCATGGAGTTTAAAGCACTCCCCAATAGTAAATTAATAATGAAACATCAAAACAACAACTACATGAGATCTAATATACTTCATAGGTCACTTGGAGATCATATATGGAAACATAATCAACTTTGAAGATTAATATCTATCTCTGCACACATTTCTAGATCTTCAAATCCATATAGAAAAATATGCCTTAGAGTCCTTTACATATTTTATTTTTAATGCAATAGAAAATTTGACTTATATCGAAAGATATGGTCCAAAACTAGACACTAATTTTTCCTTCACAAATTCTAATATTCAAATGGCAATGGTCATAGTTATCCTTTGATCACAAGGCTTAAATCTCATGGATTCTTAGCTTAGGATCAATCTCATACCATCAATCTTGATTCATCATTAATGCATAAATTCTATCACTTTGACCTCATCTTGTGCCATCTCAAAATGTTGACTCAATGCACTCCATTGATATCTACAGATCAACAAGGTCATTGGCGATTAATGCTCAACATTTGATTAATTGTATGAATTCTTGCTCAACATTAGATATTTATCTTATACCTTTTCTCAGTCATTAAAAATCATGAAATATTATTCATCTCACTTCATCCTAACTCTTGGATTGATCATTCACCATCAATCTTGCTCAAGCTCTAACATGTGCAGAAATGACCAAGTATGGGAACCCTATCAATAATCCCGAGTAGCCATTTTTTATCCTTAATAACTTCTTTTGTGATTTGACGTAGGATCTAAAATTTTAACCATATGATCTCCTCACATAATAACATCCAACCATGTGACATAAAATCTTGTGCATGCAATATATAATGTCATTAAAGTGCCTTCTCATAAATTTTGTCATAGAGCCAACCATGTCCAAATTTGCTTGAGAGGCCAACTTTTAGAAACCATAAATTTACCTATGATTTAGCACATGATATAAAATTTAGTCAAAATGATCTATGATTAAAACTTAAAAAACCTATATTATCAGTTTTTATTTACACCTTCACACATGTATAATATGACACAATAAAAATTCTCACTCAGCTTTTTTTGCCACACTGTAAAATTGGCTAAGTATGGGAAAGCACAGTGAATCTGTTTAGGAGACCAAATTTTCATAATAATATCTTTTTATGCACTACATCACATGATTTGTAAATTATCACAAATAAAATAGGTCTAAAACTAAACAAACCAATATGATCACCTTCACCTGAACCATCCACATGTGTGAGATATTCCATTACCAAACTTCTTACTCAAATCTTTTTGGCCATATTACAAATTTGGTTAAGTATGGGTAGATAGTGAAATATGTCTTAGAATCCAAGTTTTCACCCATATGTTTAGCTTAAATTCAACACATGACTTGAGATATAGTGTATATCAACTAGGGACTATAGTGATCACAACCATATGATCAACTCCCCTTGACTCACTCTCATGTGGCAATATGAACACCATCAAATTGCCTACTCAACTTTTCTGCCATTGGACCTAAAGTGTCTAGATGAGAAATATGATCAACCAAATGAATTCTACTTATGCACACAAGATATCAAAGCATGGATCAAATCTTATATGACCCCTTGCACATTCTAAATATTCCATACTCATCCCTAATCCTCTCAAACTATGTCAATACTAAAGATCAACCAACCATATATAAAGCACACTAGAATAGGCATATTGCACACTTTGTCATATAAGAACAAGACCATTGCACAATTTGTCATTGTCACTTAGAATATCAAGGCAATTCATCCACTCACTAGTTAACCTCTATGACACCACCATGACATCATCATGATAACTCTCTAACAATGTCCCCCTTTGTCATTGATTTAAACACCCATTAATATATAAATATATAGCTCACTTTCTCTCTCTTTAAATCACTCTAGAACAAGAACTTTCTCCCTAGTAGGAACTTTCTCCCCCTTTGACACAATGATAAAGTGGGCACAATCTGATCTTAAGTACCTAAAAATACTATAAAAATAGGAAATGACCATATTAGAAAGATGATACAAACTCCCCCTTACCTTGAGCCAACCTCTTTTTATCTTGACAACTTCTTCTTGCTCCATGCCAACACTATTCTTCACAATCATAATGACTAATGAGGAAAGAACACACAAACCACATAAATCTTGATGTTACTCACTAAAAAACATCTGAGAGTGAATTTGCCTAATAAATCAAAGCTATTTCACCTTTTGAGCATATTTAGATCTCTACACACCATGAATAACCACCATACATGCTTACTATCCTTATTTCTCAAGACACTTCCCTAACCACCAACTCTCCATATAAACCTTGAAGAGCCCATAATTTTTAGTAGAGATAACTTCAGGACCTAAAACTCCATTTCTAGAGCACTCTCATATTCCCCCTCAAGCATACCAATTTTCAGCACCAAGTTTATCCTCTACAACATACTTCACAAACCAACTATCTAATTAGCCCTTTATTATGATAAAAAATGAATAACTAGAGAAACAAAGACCTTCAAATATATATGAATCTTGATTTCACCACCCATTTTCCCATCCAATAAATTAATAATCCTCAAACCTCAACTCATAAGGCAAAACACTTTTATAGTAGAGCCCAAAACCCTAGAATCTAAAAACAAACAAAGTCAATACAACACCTTCTAGTCAACATCCACTTCTAAAAATTATTATACTCCTAGAGACAAGAATTACATGCATCTATACCAATATTTGAGATTATATAACATTGGTAACCTTGACTTCTTATAACCGATTTTAGGACCTGTAAGCTCTTAAGCACAAACTACGAAACCCAAGAGCTAAAAAATATCCAAATTGACTTCAACAAACCTTTAGATCACAAAACCACCTAGAGCATGATAGAATAAGATTAAAAAACCTTTCTATGTAGAAATATTACCTTGACAAAGCACAAAACCTTCTCTTCTATCTTAGAACCTTAAATCTAACCCTATAGACTATAGTTCCCTTATAAACCTCTGAAACACGCTCATGAACTTGTTTTTCCCCATAACTAAAGACCTCTGATTGGCATTATCATTTTTGAGCATACAAACTTGATTCTGCACTAAAAAGAGTCTCTTAAGAATCATATATAGAGACCTCCTCTACAACAAAAATGTCTATCATGGTGTGTAACTAGGAGTTTCACACAACTCCTCATATTAATCTTCCTCCTTGGTGATCTAATACTTATATTTATTCTTCTTCTTCTTCTATGGATTAGGAGAAATAAATTCCTCATCTACTACAAAATTTTCCTTTTCTTCAATGATTGAATTAACATTACATGGATATAGTATAAAATCATTACATACCTCTTCATTAAATGAATCTTCCTTGAAACTTGGATCCTCATCACTAGGAACTTGTTAAAAAATAGCAAGATGTGCACCTAGATCCATACAAACCTTAGAGCTAGCCTCAACCAGTACCTTAGTCTTCTTGTTGAGTTTAGTCTCTTCATTCTCAACATGAGTAGATAATGAGACCTCTTGATACTCTTCAACTTTAGAAGCATTCTCCACCATATCAAACAAACTACTTAGACCTGAAATCTCATCATGAATCATACTTTCAACCTTTGCTTTCCATGTATTAACTTGTCTTCTTTCTTGTACTCTAGGAACCTAATAAAATATATTCTATCTTGTATGCCTTTGTTTACAGAATCTAACAATGTGACCTCTTTGTTCACAATTGAAGCACACCAATTTTTTTTTAAAAAACTCTTTCTACCTTTCCAGATTTGGATAATATCTTGAAATGTGTCCTAATTCATAATAACTATAATGTTCAATATCCCTTGAGGGAAAGTCATCTTGTCTTGCCTCAAGTGGACACCATTCTTCAAAGTGTCCATCATGATAGTTGAGTCACTCAACCTTGCTTACACCTTTTGACTAATGAACCCCATCATAGTTCTAAAAAAATTCATTATTAGTAGGTCTTTTACATTCTCTATCTCTATGCCCAAATTGATTACAAGAATAACAATAACCATTGGAATTTGCATACCTTATGGAATTTGGCTATCTAATCTAATTTGTCTTTATTTTATTATTACCTTCATTCCTTATCTAATGATTTGACTTCAAAGGATGATCCACATTGTTGACATTAGACTTCATCTTGTTTTAAATTGCATTCTCTAGTTCTTCTTTGTATCCATGACTAGTCTTATCACTTGCATGATTTTGATCATTTAGAATGTTATCTAGATTACTTGAGCTCTTTTAAAATCTCACAAATGACATTACCTTACTAGATACCTTCTTTAACTCAAATTTCAATGACTCATTTTCAATTACATACCTTGCACATTCATATTATTTGGATTTTAATCTTGTAGACATGATTTCTAATTGACAATTGAGATGTTTGATGATATCTTCGTGCTCCTTGTCATCTTCATCCATTCTTGCCTCAAACACACTGAATTAATCCTCAAATTACTTAATATTATATTTCATCTTCTTCTCAATATTTTTTTCTTCATGAGCATTAGCTAATGTAGTATCATAGTCTACATCATCTAAATCATTCCAAGTAGACCCCTTTTGCTATGAGTAACTTCCTTCCTCAACCATGAATAGAGATTCATATTTAACAAAACCAACATCTTCATGATCATATCTAAGTCATTGTCTTCACTCTTATTTGATGAGATGAAATCTTATTTAGTGTACATACTCTTTTTTTTCTTAAAGTACTTCTTATTATCAAACCTTATGAATCCTTTCTTGATTTTATCAGATTTTAAAGATCTCTTGCCATCATCATGATCTTAATAATTATGTTTAGCATCATCCTTTTTGTACTTATGAAGTCACTTATTTAAAAAATGTCCTATATCACCATAATTAAACCATTTTAGGGGTAGATTACCTTTATACTTACTTGAACCTATTATTAACTTCCCAAAAATCAAAGCAATTAGTTCATCTTCATCTTTATCAAGAATTCCAACCTCCTTGAGTTTCTTACCTTAGAAATCTTTTTGTCTACATTTTAGTATTGAAATTTGCTTCATTATTTAGAGGTATGTATTCATTATTCCTCATCTCATAGGTAGTAAGGGTGCCATGAAATTAATCCATATTCAATTGATTAAGATCATGACTCTCTTCTATAGTAGATAATTTTAGATCAAACTTGGGGGATAGGGACCTTAAAACATATTAAATAATAATAGTCTCTTCAAGATTGTCTCCAAGACCTTTGATGATGTTCATAAACTCATCAAATTTTTATATAAAGGATGCCATAATATCTTATTCATTCATCTTGAGACTTTCAAATTGTCTTTTGTGAGTCTGCAACTTTGCCAACTTAACCTTTGAATCTCCTTCAAAAATTGTCTTTAATTTATACCATATTTCTTTGGAATTTATGTAATGAATTGATTTGATGAACTATTTTTTTTAAGACCACAAGTGATGGAACTCATTTCATTATATTTTTTCTCAAACAACCTCTTGTCTACAACACTAGATGAAAGAATAATAGGAAAAATATAACCATCCACAACATATTTCCAAAGATCAAACCCTAGAGACATAATGTATGTCCTCATTCTAGAAATCCAAAAAACATAATTAGATCCATTGAACATTAGTTTTTACTTAGTAGAGAAACCACCTTGCCAATTTTTAATAGCCATTATACTTTGGATCACCTTCAAGCTATCAAGCTCTTATCAAAGTACCTTGATCTGATACTAATTGTTAGAAGTATAACCCACTAAGAGGGGGGACGAATCAGTGGTGGAAAATAATCCAATAGAAATTCCAAACCCTTTCAATTACTTAAGCATTCAATCATAATCATTCATGAAACATATTGATCATTCATAACAGTGAATCAATGAACATAAGTAAGATCACATACACAACTCAAGTTCTACATGAGAAACCCTCTTGGGGAATAAAACCTACTCTCAATCCTATAAAAACATGGACTAATATCTTATAAGAATATCATAATTAAGAAACTAATCAATTCCTTTTGATTAGGAAACCTTGATCAAGTCCTTTAAATTTAAGGTCTTTTAGTGAAACCCTGTTTCACAAGGAGCAACTGCCCCTAGAAAATATCAAGTCCTTTAGACCCTCCTTAAGAAGAAAACTTCCACCTTAGAGATGATGTATTCAACAATTGATGATAGACCTCTTGATTATTTGAAAATTGCATAAACTCTATATCTCAAATAGGCATCTCACATAGTCAAGTCACAAACTCCTTTTTTCTCTCTAATTGTTCTCATCTACACACTCAGACTCTTCACATATCAAAAAACCATAATATAAATAATTTGACATTAGGATCATGACCTATAGGTCATACACACATTTAACCATCTATTCTTCTCATTAAATCCACCAATAGGAACACTACCTATCCTTACCTCACACACACAAGCCTCTCTCGTATATCACGCATACAAGACTCTATCCTATCTCACACATAGAAGACTAGAACCCAACACATTTGGTTCCACTATATATATATATATATATATATATATATATATATGTACATATATATATACATATATATATATACATACATACATACATATATACATACATACATATATATATACATACATACATATATATATGTATATACATATATATATATATATAAATATATATATATATATATATACATATATATATATATACATACATATATATATACATACATATATATATATATATATATATATATATATGTATATACATATATATATATATATACATATATATATATACATATATATATACATATATATATATACATATATATATATATATATATATATATATATATATATATATATATATATATATATATATATATATATATATATATATATATATAGACACACACACACACACACACACACACACACACACACATATATAAAACATGAATTATCAATTTTATAATAATCCTTGTTGGCCACACTACATGCCTTAACCATTAAGGCATATAATATGAATCACACTAAAACACAATCCCTTTTCAAAATAGGCCTAAGTCACTTTAAGGTCTTATGGAGACCTAATCAACTCTTTTGATATCTATTCAATAAATTTAAGAAAAAAATACCAATTACAAACATATAGGTCCATTCCTTATGTCCCTTATGACATCTTCAAAATATTTAAGTCACTAAAACATTCTTCTACTACAATCCAATTAGCTCAAACATTTATATGTACACACAATCAACAAAAATGAGAATAAAGTTGACTTTAAAACCTTTATTCATGCTTTATATGATTGGAAAATTGTTTAAAATACACGTAGAACATCCTCATGGAGTTTAAAATAGTTCCGAACAGTCAATTAACCATGAAACATCAAAATGAAAACTACATGATCTCAAATATCCTTCTTAGGTCACTTGCAGAACATATATGGAAACATAGTCAACTTTGGAGCTCATTATATATGTTTACACACACTTATAGATCTTTAAATACATATAGACATATGCACTTTGGATTCCTCTACTTATTTTATTTTTATTACAATAGCAAATTTAGCTCCTATCAAAAGATATGTTCCAGAAACTAGACAATGGTTTTTCCTTCACAAATTCAAATATTCAAATGGCAATGGTCACATTTATCTTTCAAACACAATGCTTGAATCTCATAGACTCTTAGTTTAGGATCAATATCATACCATCAATATTGATCGATCTTTAATGCATAGTTACTAATGCTCAAAAGTTAAAATTCTATCACTTTGACCTTATCTCATACTATCTCAAAATGTTGACTCAACGTGCTCTATCGATCTCTATGGATCAACAAGGTCATTAGTGATCAATGCTCATCATTAGATCAAATGTATGAATTCCCACTCACCATTGGATCCTTATCCTATACCTTTGCTCAATTTGCAAACATCATGTACTTGTCTTCATATTTTTACCTCTTGACTCCTTAGATTTATCATGCATCATTGATCTTACTCAATATTTAACTCCTGTAAAAATGACTAAGTATGGGAACCCTATCAATAAGCCTGAGTAGCCATTTTTAATCCTTAATAACTTCCTTTTTCTTTGATGTAGGATCTCAGATTTGGACCAAATGATCTCATCACATAGGAAAATCCAACCATATAACATATTACTCCTAAAACTATTATGCATATGAAATACAACTCAATGAAAATGCCTTCTCATAAAATTCATTCATAAAGCCAACCATGTCCAAATCTATTTGAGATGCCAAATTTGAGCAAACATAACTTCTATCATGCTTTATTGCATGATATAAAATTTATCACAAATGATCTATGCTCAAAATTGAATAAACCCATATGATCAATTTTTATTTACACCTTAACACATTCAAGATATAACACCATAAAAATGATCAATTAGGTTTTTCTACAACACCAAAAAAATTGTCTAAGTATGGGATAACTGTTGACCCAATTTTGCCCCTCAGGCAAAATATCGGTCATCTCCTACACCTGCTTCGCATGGCCAGTCACTTCAGGTTGCAAGGTCCACTTTTAGGTTTCGACAGTTTCTGTTTCAGAGCATTGGTTCATCGGCCTAGTTCATTGGCGTTCACAGTGGCGAAAGATAGAATCTCTGAACGTTCACACAAGGAGAGAAGAAGAGAAAAAATGGAGCATTTCAACACTTAGGCAAAAAAGAGGGCAAAAAAAATGCAGAGGGCGGCAAATTCGCCACCCACTACAAGGGTGGGTAAAATGAGCCCATTTACAAACATGCAGAGGGCGGCAAATTCGCCACCCACAACATGAAAAAGCTGTGGACATCGGCCGACGTTAGCATTACTACCGTCGTCGGCACCTTACAGAGACCGACGTTGGCAGAATCACCGACGTCGGCAGCACAAAAGGCAGTGAAATGGAAAAGCCCGCCTAGGGCGGTGAAATGGAAAAGCTCGCCTAGGGCAGCGAAATGGAAAACCCCGCCCCATGGCGGGGAAGAAGAAATTACTGCACAAAGCATAATTCTACTGACGTCGGCAGCTTACATAAATTGACATCGACAAGACTGCCACCGTCAGCATAAATCCTACATGAAATCCATGTAAAGGGCGGCAAAATCGCTGCCCACTACAAGGGCGGCAAAATTCACCTGCAGTGCACAAGAAAAAACCTGCCTAGCCACAGGAGGAGAAGACCAACATGCAAAACGAGTCAACAAGCATGGTCTTGGCAGACTTGTGATGTCATCAATAGTGTTTTTCACGCTTTTTGATGAAACTTCTCTTGGCTCTTCTGCTATAAATACAAGGACTTAGTCATTTTTCAGGGGATCTTCCTGACTTTTGTAAAGAGCACTGCTCTACAAATTTCCCACCTGAATCAATAAAAATATGGTTTTTACCTCTTTCTTGGATGGATACTCTGTGTATGTTCTGTATGTTTAATTTGTGTTCAGTCATTTCCTTTTAAATGCTTTCACAGGTTTTAAATACTAATGTATCAGCTATCTACAGAATGTCAGTTTGCAGCTTACAGGTGAAGAGTTCCATCTAGGGTGCAGAAACAAAGGAGGTCACTTATAGTATGCATTTCACAGCATCTTGGTGAGTCCCTATTTTCTATAGCTTTCACTGAAACCTCCCTGTTATCCCAACAACCTGATCTTTTCTACCAAGTTTCAGTGTAGAGTATACTTGCAATTCTCCTAATTCTGAGAGTGGATCTGGAAGGTCACTCCTATTTTTGGTGTATCACCTCTTTTAGAGTAGGCTATTTATTTTCATGCTTTTCTCTCTCTTTTCACCCCCCCAAGTGTATACCTATATACCTATATTTTGCGTTACCTGAAACAAACAAGATACATCAGAGGGAACTAGCCCATATCTAGAGACTCTCCTCTCCTGCTTTGCCGTCCCACAGGCGAGAGAGGGGTTTCCATGTTGCGGGGAGAGGGCAGGAATCTGTGTTCCTGCCGCTGGGTGCACTTTCCAGCGTCAACAGTTTTGGCATGCCCGGTGGGACTATAATTTTATCAAGTTTCTAACGTAGTAGTATTTCAAGATTGATGCTGGTCCTGCTACAATGATTTTTTCAAAGATTTCCAGCATCTGGCGACTCCACTGGTAAGAGCTCAGTTCTTTATTTTTAAGACCAGTTACTTAACTTCTATGCCAAAAGTTACCACCAGGTCAGCTTCAAGAAGGGTCCCCTTTGAGTTCGTTGAACTACCTTTAAACTCTGCTAAAAGGCTCAGGTTTGGAAGAACTCGCCCTTATCCACTAGTAAATCCTCTTAGACCTGTTGCTAGGAACACCAACCCAGCTCAGCCACAAATACAACTTGTTCCAGCCATGGCATTGCCTTTTGCAGATTTTCGTGGTGAGAGCCCCTTAAACCTCCCACGCTATGATCCGATCCCCGAAATAGCTCTGAAGAATGTGCCTTCTTTTGATGGAGTGGGACCTATTACAGTTGTTGAGCATATCAAAAATATTGCCAACCTTTGCAATATTCACAATATAACAGAAGAAAATATTGCCATCAGATTGTTAGCCTTGTCTCTGAAGGGGAAAGCTCTCGACTGGTACGGCACCTTGCTTGTGAATTCCATACATTCTTGGAATGAATTAGGCACTTGTTTAACTGATCATTTTGGGGAAAAAAGTGATGGCCTCTCTCTTGCTGAGCAGTTGACAACTATAAAAAGAGCTCCGCACGAGTATATGCAGGACTTCAATATGTGGTTTCAAAAGACTTGGGATAGAATTCCCATCCTGGTAAGGCCGACCCCCAGCTACGCTTTCTTGTACTATCTAAAAGCATTGAATAGTGACATTGCTATGATGATCCAATCTATGGGGGGACACATACTGCCAGCTGTGTATGACAGCCATTACGGCCAAAAATTGCTTAATTCAAGCTGGGAAAATCACCCCTAGACCTCACATGCCGCTTTTCCCAGAACCGCTGCCCCCAATTCAAGCAGTCGCTCCCACAATTGCTCCCCTACCTGTCATTGAAAAGCCAACTGCTATTCCATCCAATGAATTAAGTGAAGTTAAGGGCCTGTTGCAGAGCATGTCAAATGAACTTGTTGCCCTTAAAAGGCAGCAAGCTCAAAGCCACAAGCCAAACCAGAGTTATCAAAATTATGGCCATGCCCCTAGACCCCCCTTTCAAAATTATAACCAAGGTCAGGGGCAGCTCACTACAACCAGGCCTTATCAAAATTATAACTCAGGTCCTTCTTCGGCATCTAAAGCCATGGTACCTACTCAGAACAATCTAGTGCAAGAGCAGCCAGGTTGTTCAAACATGAGACAGGGTCAAGAGCAAGCTACCCACACGAACGATATGTTGAATTTTTTTTAAAATTTAGAAAATCAGGCTGCTGATTTTTCTCAGTTTTTTGAGTTCCCAGCGCAAACCAGCACAAGTAACAATCAAACTCAGCCGAATTCTACCCTGATAAATCACGAAGAGGGTGAGCTCTATGCAATTAATCATGGGGGTGCTACAGGCAATCATGTTGATTGCGTTGCAGCCAATACGAGATTTAAAATAAGAGCAGTTGGAGAAGCACAAGCTTCCCCTCAGGTTGCAACAAATCCTTCACCGCACCCTTTTCAAAGGGCCCCAATTTCTGGTGAACCATCTATACCCCCAACTCCTCAGTCTAAAGCTCCAGCCGGGATCAGCGCAAAGGAGAGCATGAAAGGAATCAGCCCCCAAGCTAATATAGTTGATCAAATGAAGAAATTGCATGTGAGCATTTCTCTATGGGATTCATTGTCTCTTCCGGGACAAAAGGAGGTATTGAAGAAAGAATTGCATGAGCTAGATCGCCAGGCCATCCCAACAGACACTAATAACATCCTAATGATGAATGGGCAGCCTTCTACTCTAGGTCAGGTAAAAAAAGAAGAAAAGACTCCCCCTTTTTATGTATCTTTGATCATACGGGATTTCTTAGTACATAATTGCATAATTGATAGCGGGGCCAGCACTTCAGTAATGCCTAAATGCATTGCTGATAAGATGGGGTTAAAGTACGAAGCAATGAACAAAGGAGTCTTATAACTAGATGGGACACTCGCAAAGACAGTCGGAGTCCTGAAAGGATTGAGTTTAACATTGCATGCCTGCCCGACATTCTCAATCCCTCAAGATATAGTGGTAGTGGATGTTCCTCCATATTTTGCAATCTGTTTGTCAAGGGACTTTACATCCAAGATAGGGGGCTATCTAGCAGCAAATTGGTCATACCTAGTTTTCAGAACCAAATACGGTACCAAAGTAAAAATCGAATCTGAGCCACTCTACAAGGACCACCTAGAGCCCTATTCACCCAAGGCAGCGAATGTCAGTTGCACTATCATTGATCCAGAAGACTCTCAGATGGACAAATCTTCATCTTCTGCTCTTGAAGGAGTCGCAGACCTACTCTTGGATGAGTGGGGAAGCGATAACTTTGAGCACGATCCTTATAAGTTTATTGAGGAGGCAGACCTTGGCGTCTATTGCTTGCATGAAGAGAGTGCCGTCATGCCCAATATAATGAAGGAAAACAAAGAAGATCTTGGCCTGTGGTAGCTATACTTCGACAGTTCCAGAAGCAAACTGGGCGCTGGTGGTGGGGCAATGTTAGTCTCCCCTTCTAAAGAAAGGTACTTTTCAGCTTTTCATTTCCAGTTCTCTTGCACATGTAACGTTGCAGAATATGAGTCTTTGATTCATGGACTTGAGTGGGCAAGAAAGAGAGGGATCATAAAATTGCAAATCCTGGGGGACAGCGAACTAATAGTGAACCAAATAAGAGGCCTGAACCTAACCAATAACTCCTTGCTGAAGTCTTACAAGCACAGAGTTTGAGACTTAATGGAGGATTTTCTTGCTCTTAACATTACCTCGATTCCCAGGAAACAAAACAAGCAGGCTGACAGGTTGGTAGCTGTTGGCACCCAATTTGATGTTTCAAAAGAGATAAGCAGGGGTTGTGGTTCGCGCCATTTAAAGGTGGTGGTTAGGCCTTCGGTCCCAGACAATGTTACAAATTGGCAGGTCTTCGAAAGCGACCGATAGTTAGCCCTTTTCCTGAAGGAGGAAGCTGAGTTTGCAGTCCATAATCAAGTGAAATTGCAGTAGCAATATGGAAATCAGATTGTTCAGTTGAAGAACAATAAACTCCCTAAGGGTCTGGTCACACTTGAAAGTATTTTCAATGGAGAGGACTAACTAAGAGATGACAAAGCATGCATCACTACCAAAGAGGAGAATTATGAAAAAGTTGAAATCTTCAAGGACAAGTTACTAGCGCTTGGTAAGGTCTGCACGTTTCAAGAAAGGCAAACTTTCATTCTGCTGTGTCAGGAGTTCGCTAACGTCTTCGCCTAGAACTATAGTGACTTGAAAGGCTTCGATCCAAGGCTTGCCCAGCACACTATTGAATTAGATGAAGGCGCAAAACCAGTCACCCAAAAGCAGAGGCCTATTAACCCGATGGTAGAGCTCCTTATGCAGAAAGAATTGGCCAAGTTGATTGAGTCTGGCATTATATTTCTAATCAAACATTCCTCATGGTTGGCTAATTTGGTTCAAGTTAGAAAGAAAAATGGGGAGATCAGGCTGTGCATCGACTTCAGAGACCTTAATAGAGTCTCTTTAAAAGATCATTATCCCCTTCCAAACATGGAACAGATCCTCCAAAAGGTAACTGGTTCCGAATGCTTCTCCCTCCTGGATGGCTATTTAGGATATAATCAGATTCTGGTGCATGACTGTGACCAATACAAAATAGCCTTCACCACTAAATGGGGAACATTCGCCTACCAAAAGATGCCTTTCGGGCTATCCAATGCCGGTGCTACCTTCCAGCAAGCCATGGACATGGCTTTCAGTGGTTTGATAAATAAGAATGTGCTGGTGTACCTCGATGATATAACAGTTTTCTCCAAAGAGGCAGGATAGCATATGAAGCACCTCAGGGAGATTTTTGAGAGGTGCAGAGAATTTGGCATCTCCCTAAATCCAAAGAAATGTGTATTTGTGGTTCATGAGGGGAAACTTCTTGGCCACATTATGTCCAAGGAAGGTTTGTCTATTGACCCAGAGAGAGTCCGCTCCATTCTGGAGATGTCCCTACCAAAGCACAAGAAAGGCCTGCAGATTTTCTTTGGCCGGATAAATTTCATTCGGAGGTTCATTTCAAATTTTTCTGAAATAGTTAAACCCCTAACCTCCTTGCTAAAGAAGGGTGAAGAATTCAAATGGACAACACCAAGAAAGGATAGCTTTGAAGCTATCAAATAGGCGTTGACCCAGGCTCCCGCTCTAATCAGCCCCGACTTCAATAAAGACCTCAATCTCTATACCTTCAACAACGGAGAAGTAATATCTGTTATGCTTACCCAAGCAAACAGTGATGACCTCGAGCAACCACTCGCCTTCTTCAGCCAAGGGTTAGAGGATTTTGAAATTAGGTACACCTACGTAGAAAAGCAAGTTCTGGCAGTGGTGCGTAGTTTGAAAAAAATTAGATATATGTTGTCAAACAGCAAGATCCATCTCATGGTTCCACATCTTGGTGTCAAGGATTTTCTGACCAATCGAGACTTAAACGAGAAGAGAGTGGGATGGATCACCAAGGTGATGGAGTACGACATAGATATCAAGATCGCCAAGTTGGTGAGAGGAAGGGGCCTATGTGAATAGCTAGCTGCAGATTTGAGACAAAAAGATGAAGACAGCTTGCTGATCCATGATGCAGCCACCGCAAAAGAACCAGCTATCATAAGAGATTGGACACTGGACATGAGGCATTTCCTTCTTACGGGCAAATGTCCACAGGATCTTGGTAGGGCTAGAAGAAGGTATTTTAAACTTCAGTCCCTTCCCTATGTTTTGATTAACAGAGTATTATTTAGGAAGGATCTCTCTGGGGTTCTCCTGAAATGCATTGACTCCAGTCAGACTGACAAGGTTTTGGCTGAGTTTCACAATGGGCCAGCAGGTAGACATTTCGCCCCTAAGACCACAGCAATAAAAATAATGAGAGCTGGCTATTTCTGGCCCACTCTCTTCAAGGATACCCATGCCTGGGTAAGGAAGTGTCAGAAGTGTGCACTCTTTGATAGAAAGCAGTGATTGGCTGCCATGCCCCTACAACCCATTCAAGTTGAACAACCATTCATGCAGTGGGGCTTGGATTTCATAGGGATGATCAATCCTCCCTCTAGTACCGGACACAAGTGGGTCCTGACTGCTACAGATTATTTCACCAGGTGGGTGGAAGCCATTGCTTTGAAGGAAGCAAATGAAAGCACAGTCCTGGATTTCTATGAGGACTTAGTGACACGTTTTGGGGTCCCAACCACTATAATTTCAGACAATGCCTTGGCTTTTCTGGGAACCAAAACTAGTGAATGGGCGCTAAGGTATGGTATATACCTCAGCACTTCATCAAATTACTACCCGCAGGGGAATGGACTGGCTGAGTCCACTAACAAAAATTTGATCAAGATTATAAAGAGGACCATGGAAGAAAATCAGAGAACTTGGCATGCCAAGTTGAAAACAGCTCTATGGGCCAATCGAATCACTCTGAAAAGATCAATCAAAAATTCTCCATATACGCTTGTATATGGAAGGGAAGCAAGGCTTCCTATCTCACTCGAATTGCCAGCGCTGGACCTCGCACATCAGCTGCAGCTAGAAGAAGGAAGCAGCATGGAGGTCAGATTGTGTGAACTAATGGAGCTCCAGGAGGTAAGGAACCAGGCCATGGTCTCTATGATCAGTCGCCAGCATCAGGTGAAAAGACATTTCAACAAGAAGTCTTCGTCAAAGAGTTTCATCGAAGGAGACATTGTCTTAAAATGGGACGAAGATAGAGCTAAGCCTGGAAAACATGCAAAATTTGATGCCCTCTGGAGCGGTCCTTACATGATTACTCAGTGCAAGCAGCATAACGCATTCCAGCTCTCTGGGTTGGATGGTGAAGAATTGTGTATCCCAGTCAATGGGATACATCTGAAGCATTGCCACTAAATTTTGGTTCAGCTGTACATAGTTTCCCTTTTTTTTGTTTTCCCTATTTTCCCTAAGTGTAGTTTGCACAGGTAGTTATTTTTAGCTTTGTGTGTTTCCCTTTGTTTGGGGGTAAATTCTATGTATTTTGATTCTGAGATTATCAAAGCTGTTGTGAACTTGCTTCAAAGTCACCATCTAACTCCGCACCCAATGGATATGCAAGGCAACTAGGTTCTAAGCATAGTAGGTACGCTTCCCTCGTGAGTCGCCAATTTGTTGACCCAATTTTGCCCCTCAAGCAAAATCTCGGTCATCTCCTACACCTGCTTCACATGGCCAGTCACTTGAGGTTGCAAGGTCCACTTTCAGGTTTCGACAGTTTCTGTTTTAGAGCATTGGTTCATCGGTCTAGTTCATTGGCATTCATGGTGGTGAAAGATAGAATCTCTGAACGTTCACGCAAGAAGAGAAGAAGAGAAAAAATGGAGCGTTTCAACACTTAGGCAAAAAATAGGGTAGAAAAAATGCAGAGGGCGGCAAATTCGCCACCCACTACAAGGGCAGGTAAAATGAGCCCACTTACAAACATGCAGAGGGTGGCAAATTCACCGCCCACAACACGAAAAAGTCATGGACATCGGCCGACGTCGGCATTACTACCGTCGTCGGCACCTTACAGAGACCGACGTCGGTAGAATCGCCGACGTCGGCAGCACAAAAGGTGGTGAAATGGAAAAGCCCGCCTAGGGTAGCGAAATGGAAAAGCCCGCCTAGGGCGGCGAAATGGAAAACCCCACCCCATGGCGGGGAAGAAGAAATTGCCATGCAAAGCACAATTCTGCCAACGTCGGCAGCTTACATAAACCGACGTCGGCAAGACTGCCGCCATCAGCAGCTTATCGGCTGACGTCGGCATAAATCCTACATGAAATCCATGCAAAGGGTGGCAAAATCGCCGCCCACTACAAGGGCAGAAAAATTCACCTGCAGTGCACAAGAAAAAACTTGCCCAGCCGTAGGAGGAGAAGACCAGCATGCAAAACGAGGCAACAAGCATGGTCTTGGCAGACTTGTGATGTCATCAATAGTGTTTTTCATGCTTTCTGATGAAACTTCTCTTGGCTCTTCTGCTATAAATACAAGGACTTAGTCATTTTTCAGGGGATCTTCCTGACTTTTGTAAAGAGCACTGCTCTGCAAATTTCCCACCTGAATCAATAAAAATACGGTTTTTACCTCTTTCTTGGATGGATACTCTGTGTATGTTCTGTATGTTTAATCTGTGTTCAGTCATTTCCTTTTAAATGCTTTCACAGGTTTTAAATACTAATGTATCAGCTATCTACAGAATGTCAGTTTGCAGCTTACAGGTGAAGAGTTCCATCTAGGGTGCAGAAACAAAGGAGGTCACTTACAGTATGCATTTCACAGCATCTTGGTGAGTCCCTGTTTTCTATATCTTTCACTGAAACCTCCCTGTTATCCCAGCAACTTGATCTTTTCTACCAAGTTTCAGTGTAGAGTATACTTGCATTTCTCCTGATTCTGAGAGTGGATCTGGAAGGTCAGTCCTGTTTTTGGTGTATCACCTCTTTTAGAGTAGGCTGTTTGTTTTCATGCTTTTCTCTCTCTTTTCACCCCCCCCCCCCAAGTGTATACCTATATACCTATATTTCGCGTTACCTGAAACAAACAAGATACATCAGAGGGAACTAGCCCATATCTAGAGACTCTCCTCTCCTGCTTCGCCATCCCACAGGTGAGAGAGGGGTTTCCATGTTGCGGGGAGAGGGCAGGAATCCGTGTTCCTGCCACTGGGTGCACTTTCCAGCGTCAACAATAACACAGTCAATATGCCTGGG
>JARHVA010003873.1:0-152500 GCA_037957365.1 Torreya grandis | reverse complement strand
AAATGTTTATCTCATGGACTCATGGGTGCATTGGTGGATTAAAACTTGTTTGGTTAACACATCTAACAATGGATCATTTTTTCCATCATTGAATAGTGCAAAAATATGGGCTTTGATATTTTTAAATATTTCACAATGGTCAAAAATATTTTTTTTAAAGAATATGCCCTGCTTCCATCTCTATAATCAGCCCACCCAGTAATTTTACCCACTAAATAGTCAACATCACCATTAATGTTGATAATATATTTGTTAGAGAATTTTAGTAGGGGTTTCTTGAATGGGGATCCCACATTTCCTTATTTAAATTCTCAAATTTGATTTTATTTTCTATTATGTGGGCTGGTAATTCTTCCTAACTACTTTAGGGATCTTAAGGAACAATAGGAGGGTTTTATAGGATAGAAGGGTTTTATGGACTAAGAGGGTTAGGTTATTAATTTTTAATTTCTACATTTCCCTCTCCACATAAAGGTGTATTATGCAATGTAAAAAAAATTAAAAAAACATGAAAAATTTAATGAATATAATGTAAATGCAAGAAAATTCATTAAATTCACTTGCAATTGAACTCAAATTGATTTGCATATCTTTCCTCTTACATTCCATTATCTATTTTGAGGTAAAATGTTATTTTCTCAAAAAGTAAGTTGATATTTTTTCTTGTCTAGTTGTGATTTGTGTCGATGCCAAGTGAAAGGCTTTAATTTTTTCTTATAGAAACATTACCACATATGTGGTTTATGATTGGTAATCACTAAGCCTATGGTCCAATATAGCTTAAGTTATTTTATAAACAACATATGTAGAAATGTTGAAATCAATTTAAATGAAAAAACATTTAGTTCTTGGCCTCTAACTTGGTGCACTTACCCATATATTATTATATTATATTAATGTAGCTAATTTAATAGTTTTTGGAATATTGGTGTATTATTCCTATTTAGTTAAATGATTTGAGTATTAAAATTAGTGAATAAATATGAAATAATTAAGCTACTAATTTGTATAAATTTAATTGGAATTTTAACCTTTCTAAAAATAGTAATAAGGGATAGAAAATAAGACTTATCTATAAATTGACTGAGACAACAAAGACAACATTTAAAATTCACTATGTAAGAATAAGACACTATTGTAAATTAGGATCTGACCTTCATTTTATGACTGGATAGGAGCACGAAAATAGGACACTAGTGGCACTGACATTGTAGTCCACTTCTACTGCTATTGTCTAAGAGACCTTATCTTTTTGGGTTTTGTTCACTGTGTCTATGTGACCCTGCTTGTGACATTTTGACTATTAGATGTCCATAGAACACCCTATAGAGTTGATTTAGTCTTCAAACCCTACAATCCATCATAATTTTTCAAATTTTGAGGAAAATGGGGGGGGGGGTATTGTGTGTAAGATACATTGAACATGGATCCACACCCCTTGTATGGGTACACTACCTAGATACCAATACTTTGAAGAGGGATTAGACCATATGTAGTTCTCCCACTTGATGTGCTTTGTGAAATAATGTGTATGAGTATGAAAAATGTTAAAATAGATGTGCTTGAGGTGGTTATGGATTGGTGTAAGGATTTTTATAAGCTTGTAAGTGTATTGGTTGGCTTTATGTAGAGAACAGGGAATATTTTCTGAGTAGTATTGCTTGTATTCTTGCTTGCTTTATGATATTTTCCAATCCTCTCTAAATTATATTTGAATGGGATTTTATATGGATATATCGGTCATATGTTGAATGTTCTCACATTAGGTTGATAAGGAGAAGGATGAGGAATCAAAAGGATCTAAATATTTGGGCTAAAAATGCACTTGGATATGAGAACTAAAAGTATACACTAGTGGCACCAATGATACTATCTAAGTTGGGTGCTATTATGCTTAGCTAATAGGCCCTAGGAGGATGGATTTATCATGGAGAAAATAGTTTGGCTGAGCTGGGATTAGGTCTAAAAGTCTATGGATGATTGGGAGTCAATGAAAATTTTCCTATGAGGGTCATGAAAACAAGCAAGAGTGACCTATGGGTTAGGTGTCATTAGCCACGCTCAAGTTACCAATTTTAACATTTTATATCACTACATTTGCCCCACCCTTTATTCTAGTGATGTAGCAAATCAAAATACTAAGATAAAGGAAAAATATAAAGTGTACATAAACTTACCTACAAGGGTGAAGCCCATGAAGCACACTAAGAGACAGAGCACACCGTGATGTATGAAGCTACAAGAGAAAATAATGAGTAGATCAGTTTTTACTAGATATGTTATATCTAAAATAAGAACATATAAAGCTAGGTAAGAGAGAGAAATAGAAAATAATGAATACATCTCACTGCGTACGTGGACCAATATAAAACCTATTATGATGTTGAGTGATGTTAGATGTATGCTAAACTAAGAGTAATATTATGAATGGAGCTAAGTGCTCAATTCCCTAAAAGTGGTTTAAAATGCAAAGGTTAGCCCATTGGATCCATTGTCACACACTAAGTGAAGATAGATTATCATACATATGTTGATCGATGTTTAGACGGTGTGTCCAATCCCTCTAAATAAGTGGCTCAATAATACAAAGGCTAACTAGTCCTTTGGCTCCATCATTTCCCTATGTAGTGAACCTATGAACTAATATTGATATGAAATGTATGTCATATGAGATGGTTCTTAAAGATCATGAATTATCAATAATTTGACATGGATACCTAAATGTATACTATAAATTATGCCACTCTTTTCCACTCTAAAAGGTGGAGATTAGGCTTGTATGAAAGCCACTCCAAAACTGGTACACTAGGTTTATATGAAAGCCACTCCAAAATGTGGAACTTAGGTTTGTTTGAAATCCACTCCAAAATTATGCCAACCACTTGTAGATGGAATAAGGCATGAAACTACTAAGAATGCTTGAGTAATACTAAAAAAAGAGAGAGAAAGAAATGTGCCATGCACATTGCCCCCAATCACTGGTGTCTGAAACATGGATTCTGATCTGGAATTTATATCAACTAACATATCAAAAACTAGAAGTGATAGACATTATGCCACACATGATGCCCCCTATACTATATTCTTTGAGGAAAAGTGTATGAGAAACTATTAATTTTGAACTGGTCTAACTATGCAAAATTGTAGTTAAAGCTACTTTTTTGCTTGCTTTTAGAAAGTTTGGTTTTTTTACTATTTGGATAGGAGCACCAAAAATCAACACTATTGTCCTAGGCTAAATCTAATGGCTGTTCTAAAATTTTTGTTTTTTACTTAGTCTATTTTGTCTAGTTATTGCTCTAGGTGTTATGAATTCTACTTCTTTTATTGTCAGGAGCTTTGATCTCTGTGATAAAACCCCAGTTTGTTTCCCACTCTTCTAAGGGTAAGAATGAAGACTTTGCAATGATTTCCCTCAAAATAAATATCCCTATAATTGTGTTAAGTTGTAAATATACATGATATAGAAATGATAATTAAGAAGATATCTCAATATATAGTATGGTTTGTAATGAGAGATTATTAGATCAATAAGGGTATGCCTAAATTCATATAACAATGTAATAGCATGTATAATGTAATGAATGAGAACTATAAGTCTAGTTAATTTTTAGTTGTTAGTTTTCAAGGAGGGATGGATCATGATGTCCATCATGGCATCCAAGCAAGTAATATAATGCATGATGTGGATCATGGCATTACAAAAAATGCGAAGCAAACAAGTAAATAATCATACCAGGAAAGAAGTAAGAAGCATATAAGGGTGGTTAAGGGGCCAAGAAAACAAGCATATAAGGCATGTTCAAATGCCACATACACATAAAATTGAAACAATCAAGGTTGGTATGAAAGCCACAATCACATAGAAGAGTAAAAGCAAAGGATATTGGAAAATATCTTAAGGCACACACATGAATAGAAGTAAAGGACATTGGAACATGTCCTAAGGCACATATAAGAGATAAAAAAGAACTGAGAAATGTAATCATGTAATGAAATTACTTCAATAATTAAGTGTAACATCAGAAATATATCCAAATATGACTGAAATATATCCAAATATATGATAATAGATAAGCCACTTCGAGGGGGCAACCTCCACAAGCTTCAATAAGAGCAGAATTCACAATATGATGATAAATGATTACCCACTACCTCCTATATATAGTCTAACTAGGCCATGGTTACTCCATAGGCCGACCTACTAATCTAAAAAGAGCATAGATAAATGCAATATAATGTCAAAGAGGGACAATTAAGCCACAATTCAGCTAATACTATCCTCATACATGTGATAGGTTAGGGGTGTAGCATGCCCTTCCCCTTCAAACCAATGTTGTCCTCAACATTGAACAACTCTGGATGTTGTTGCAAAAATTCTTCACCTTCCCAACTTACATCTTCACTACTTTGGTTTTTCCACTTGATCAAATATTCCTTAATCTCTCTGGTTCTCAACCTCTTAGTGCGTGTTTGGAGGATCTTTTTTGGTTCCAAAATGACTCGTCCTTCTCAATCTAGTTCTGGGAGCTCTGTCTGGGTAGAAACTTTCTATCCAATGACCTTATTCAAACAAGAAACATGATAACTAGGTGTATGTGAGATGAATGAGGTAACTCGAGCTTGTAAGCCACACTTCCAATTTTTTGTAGAACTTGATAAGGGCCATAATACTTTGGAGAAAGTTTTTTGTCCTTTTTTTGTTGCTTCAAGGACATCTACTTGTAAGGTTACAAACGAACAAATACCCAGTCACCCACCTAAAATTTTTTCTCACTTTGGTGTTGATTTGCTTGTTGCTTCATCCTATTTTGTGCCAAGGCCAAATTCTCTCTCAAACTAGCCAAAACCTCTTGTTGATGTTGAATGTGCTCTTCCAGATCTCGATCCTTGGTGTGTACCTTTAATGAAGAAGTGATGGAAGGTGGATGGTAACCATATAGTGCTAGAAATGGAGACATTTTAGAAGAGGTATGGAAAGATGTGTTATACCACCATTCTACAAGTGGTAGCCATTTAACCCAATGTTCTTATGATCTGATATAAAACAACAGAGATACCCCTCTAAACATTTGTTAACCACTTCAGTTTGTCCATCAGATTGTGGGTGGTAAGATGAGCTATGAGCTAGCTGAGTACCCAAACAAGAAAATAGTTCAGTCTAGAAATTACTAGTGAAAATAGGATCATGATCACTTACAATTATTTCTGGGGTTCCATGTAATTTGAGAACTACTTCCATAAAAATAGCTGCGACTGTACTTGCTGAAAATGGGTGTGAGAGAGCACAAAAATGGGCATATTTTGTAAGCCTATCCATAATGACCAAAATAACATTCTTACCTTTAGAACAAGCCAACCCAGTGATGAAATCCATGGAAACCTCCTCCAACCTTTGACTAGGAATTGCTAATGGTTGTAACAAACATGGGGTTTTAACTGTTTCACCTTTATTCTATTGGCATATCATGCGTTCTTCCACAAACTTTTGTACATCTCCCTTGAGTCCTTCCCAAAATAATTCTTTCTTAATTCTATGATAAGTTTTCAAAAACCCTGAGTGTCCCCCAAGTGGAGATGCATGTAACTCTGCAGGAATCTTATGCTTAAGCTCTAATTTTTTGCACAAGTATAACCTACCCTTATACCATAGGACATTACCTTTCCATTCAAATTTGTCAGAGGATAAATTACCTTGCTAGATTTTCTGAATTAGAACCTGTGTGTCCTTGTCTTGCTCCCATTCTAACCTAGCTTCATCCACCCAATCTATTTGCAATATGGACATTGCACAAAGTAATGCTTTTGTGGATGCATCCCGTCTAGATAGTGCATCTGCTACTACATTATCTTTACCCTTTTTGTATATGATTTCAAAATCATAACCCAACATTTTGGTTACCCATTTTTGTTGTTCCTCAGATGATAATCTTTGCTCCAAAAAGTATTTGAGACTATCATGATCTGTTTTCACCTTAAAGTGTCTAACCATCAGATAAGGCCTCCATTGTTTAATTTCATGAAGAATAGCCATCATTTCTTTCTTATAGATAGGTTTTTGTAGATTCTTACCTTTGAATTGATGACTTTCAAATGCAATGGTTCTTCCTTCTTGCATTAGTCCTACCCCCAATCCAGACCCAGAAGCATCACATTCAACAGTGAATGTTTGTGAGAAGTCTCGAGTAGCCAAAACTAGAGTGGTGCACATAGCTACTTTTAGTTTCTCAAATACTTTGGTGGCATCATCATTCCAATGGAAACCATCCTTCTTTAGCAATGAAGTGAGTGAAGCTACTATGCTGCCATAACCTTTCACAAATATTCTATAGTAACCTGTTAGTCTAAGAAACCCTTGAAGGTTTTTGAGAGTTTTTGGCATGGGCCATTCCATTATCACTTTGATCTTCTGAGGATCAACTTTGACCCCTTGATGGTAAACAATGTGACCGAGGTACTCTACCTCCTATACTCCAAAAGCACATTTAGATGGCTTCACATAAAGTTGGTGCTTCTCCAAAACTATCAACACCTGTTTCACATGTTGCAGATGTGCTTCCCATGTCTGGCTATAAATCAATATGTCATCAAAGAAAACTAGCACAAAATTCCTTAAAAAAGGCCTAAAAATAGTGTTCATCAAGCTTTGAAAAGTAGATGGTGCATTTGTAAGACCAAAGGGCATTACCAAAAACTCATAATGGCCCTTATGTGTTCTAAAAGCAGTTTTATGAACATCTTCATCCTTGATTCTAATTTGATGGTACCCCGAGCAAAGATCCAATTTTGTGAAATAATTAGCACCATGCAAATCATCAAGTAAATCATCAATTACTAGAATAGGAAACTTATCTTTGATGGTGTACTTGTTGAGTTCCCTATAATCTGGGCACATCCTCCATGTGTCATCCTTCTTCTACACCATGACCACTGCTGATGAATATGCACTTTGGCTATGCTTGATGATCCCTGCCTCTAGCATCTCATGGACCATCTTTTCAATTTCACTCTTTTGTGCATATGGATATCTATATGGTCTGATATTTGGTGGTTGACTACCTGGAATTAGTTGAATGGCATGATCATGTTCTCTTTTTGGTGGTAGTCCTTTTGGCATGGCCCCAAAAATAGATGAGTGCTCTTCAAGAATTATTTGTAGATCAGGATGTGTAGATAAATTTGTGGGTTGAACTTATATGGAACATAATCGTGAAATAATTCCCTTTGCCCCCTTTTTTAGCATCTTGGTCATCTGATGTGAACTAACCAATTGTGGATATTTTGCATGTAATCCATGTAGTTCAATTTTCTTACCTTCAGAATGAAAGCACATGAATAGTTCTTGGAAGTTCATCTCAATGGTACCTAAGGTTGTGAGCCATTGGACTCCCAAAACAATGTCTATGCTACCCATGGGAATATCAAACATTGGAGAGTCGAGATTGTACCCACCCATAGTAAGCTTAATACTATGGCATTTGCCTAAACAATTAATTGTGCCACCATCTACAATCATGACCTAAAATTTTGGTGCTGCGTAGATGAAATAGTTTAATCGAGTGGCCAACTTATGGTTTATAAAGTTATGTGTGCTCCTTGAATCAGTCAACACTTTCACCTTTTGTTTCTTGAGGAAACCCACCACCTTAAGAGTTTGTGGAGTACAAATACCTGAATGTGCATGACAAGAGATTGTAGGTTGGGAATCTTCAGGTACCTCCTCTATATCTTCCTCATCATCATTGGAGGAATCATCTATTTCTTCATCTTCATTTGGTCCCTCAATGTAGAATAATTTCTTCTTAGCACATTTATGTCCTTTACTCCACTTGCTATCATAACCAAAACATAATCCTTTTGCATGCTTTTCTTCAATTTGCTGAGGGGTCAATCTAGTAGGTGGAGGAAAAGTTGGTGATGATATGCTATGATCTTTGAAGTGAGTGAATGGTTGCTTCTTGTTGGCTATGAATTTTTCCTTAGCTCTACGTGCTAGGATAATATATTTAGAAATATTAAGTGGATTAAACATGTGTACCTCATATTGAATGTGGTCCTTGAGTCCACCCAAAAATAGGCCATTCAAGTTTGCGTCTGAAAATGTCTCCACACATAAGGATAGGTTCTAAAAATGATGAATATAATCCTTGACAGAGCTAGTTTGTCACAATTTTGCCAGTTGGCTGAAGTAATTCTCTGTCACACTATTTCCATAGTGTAATTGTAGCTCCTCTGCAAAAATTGACCATGTGACATTGCGAGTCATCTTTTTATTTTGAGCACACAACCATCGATACCAAATGAATTGATCAGGTTCCAGATTCAAGGATGCCATGGTAACCTTCTATCCACTTGGAATCTGATGTAGGTCAAAAAAACTCTCCATTTGGTTGAGCCAATTGAGTGGATCTTTTCCATCAAATTTGTGCATATCCACCTTTGGTTTAGGTTCCTCTATGGCCATGGAGTTGGATTTGAAGTAGACTGGTTTGGAGAACCACCCTGGTGGGTTTGTGAAATAGAGTTAGCTTGATGATTTGATTGATTAATGTTCAAATCTGATATGATATCTCCCAAACTATCTTGTATGGATTGCATATTAGATTGTATGTCTTGCACCTCACTCTGAATGCCTTGCACACTATAGTCAAGCTGGCTCACTTTGTGAACTATGTCAGAAAACCCTGGTACAAAGGGTCTATTACATCCCCCTTATGACTCCATCTCATCCCTTTTAAGAGTTTTACCTAGATTTTTAGCACCCTTTCCTCGGCCCTGAGTTTGTGGACCTGCCATAAAAGGGTTTTATGATGTCGACCCTTATTGACACTTTTGGCCAAACTTTGACCAAGTGATTTTGGAATTATTTTGGCCTCAAATCAAAATATACAAAGAAAAAACCATATCCAAATTTTTCTAAGCTTTCCAAAAATGTAAACAACTCAGAAATATTATTTGAATTGCGCACAATAGAGCAATTTTATGAAAAACCATAAAATAGAGATACCTTTTGAAAAATAGATCCAAATGAGATGAAATTTTAATAGAGGCTTAACTTGATTATTTCACACCTCTAGTAAAAAAAAATCAGAGAAATTCGAAACCGTTTTTCATATATCGCAAAATTTAAAAATTTAGTGTTTTCCCCACAAGTTTGCCGAAATCACAGCTCTGATACCACCTGTAATGAAATTACTTCAAGAATTAAGTGTAACAGAATAATTATATCTAAATATTACTAAAATATATCCAAATATATGATAATAGATAAGCCACTTTGAGGGGGAAACCTCCACAAGCTTCAATAAGAGCAGAATTCACAATATGATGATAAATGATTACCCACTACCTCCTATATATAGTCTAACTAGGCCATGGTTACTCCATAGGCCAACCTACTAATCTAAAGAAAGCATAGATAAATGTAATATAATGCCAAAGAGGGATAAGTAATCCACAAGTCGGCTAATACTATCCTCATACATGTGATAGGTTAGGGGTGTAGCAAATCACATCTAGTTATGCAAAGTAGGAAATAAAAACATATAAAAACTAAAAATATAATTGCATCTAACTAATCAAATCAATAAATAAAGGTATGCAATATATGTACAATACTAGGTATATGTTAAGAAATAAACAAGTGATATATACTAATGAGATGTTGATAGATTAATCTATGTAATTGAGTGTTAAGCATGGGATATATTGAGAGGGGGGGTGAATTAGTATATCATATATCTTATAAAACTTTCCCTTAACCGAATTCCACTTAATCAAACATTTAAGATATGTAATAAAACTCAAACAATAAACACCACACAAGATAGAGAGAGACACTAGATATAACGTGGAAACCCAATGTGGGAAAAACCACGGAGAACAATCTCAAGTATATGAATAAGAACCAACCCAGACAATATTCGCAAGCACCAAATTGTAGGAGCACCAACCCCATTATTGAGCACCAACCCAACAACTATTCATGAGCAATAACCCACAGGAGCACCGACCCCTTTTTTAAGCACCAACCCAACAATAATTCGTGAACACCAACCCACAGGAGCACCAATCCCTTTGCTGAGTACTAACCCAACAACAATTCATGAGCACCAACCCATAAGAGCACCAACCCATTTTACAAGAACCAACCCAACAACAATTTGTGAGCACCAACCCACAAGAGCACCAACCTCTTTTTCGAGCACCAACCCAACAACTATTCATGAGCACCAACCCACAGGAGCACCTACCCCTTTGTGTATACCACACAACTATCTCTCAATGTTGCTATCACAAAAAATTATATTTCATTACAACATCTCTTTCCTCTCTCTCACCTTTGCTCTTCTACCCTAGATATAACAAACACAAATCATATTCATCTCTCAAAAATGCTCTTCTAAGCTAGATATTACAATATCAAATCAACCTCTATCTCTCATATTACAAATGGCTTCTCAAGCCTTTATTTATATCTTTCCAAATGACCTTTGGCCTTCCCCCTTGTGACCCTTCAGTCCTCATAGAAAATTGTGCCAAACTTGTATGACCCTTCATATCCTTGCCTTTGAAAAGTCATGTGGTGACCCTTCATGAGCAAAAATGTCCTTCCCTCTTTTGTCCTTATCTTGCGACTTTTCGTATTCCTCAAAGTGTCCCTTCATGAGAAATTTCGCCCTTCCTCTTTTGTCTTCACTTGGTGAATCTTGTAATTCCCCAAGATGACTCTTCATGGGAAAATGCATCCCATCCTTCTTTTGTCTTTACCCCATGGCTCTTTGACTTATCCATGGGCCCTTCTTTTGTTTCATATGCAACCAAAAATATATTCATTAATATTAAATAAATATTAACTCACATTAGCCAAGGTATATCTATTAAAAATAACAATAAATGCAATGGGGCCTTTATCACCAAAATGCTAGACCTTTGACATCAATGACAATATTTCCAATAGTGAGTAAATAATATAGATCATCATGATAACTAGAGCGTGTGGTGTAGGAATGACATAACCTAGATGGTGTAGTCATGTAGAAAATGCCCCCAGTAGGTATGTATATTGATGTGTGTCTCCAATGTAGAAGTAGGATGCCCCCTCAATGGGTAGAGTGAAGCAATCAAGGATTTGGATGTCACTACACACAATCAAAGAAGATCAAGTGAAGCATGGTAATGTCGATAAATTGACAAATAATAACATAGAACAATAAATGTAAGTTTATCATGATTATATAAATGTAAAGCATAGATGATGCATATAATAAAAATATTTTTGGTGTTTTTTGAATTATTTGCATGTTTTTGTATTTTGAAATATTTGAATGTTTTTGGATATTTGATATTTTGGATTATTTTTAAATTTTTAATAATTTGAACTATGTAAAATCAATCACATGAAGATTATCTACAAAATATTTGAAGAGAAGCTATGTACAAGTAAGCTAAAAAGGGATGATACTAACTAATGATTCTCATGGGAGACTCCCTATCATAGTGTCCTGTATCAAGGAGAGGAATCATACGTGATCATGAAACACAATGAAAGTGATGAGACTATGGCTCTAAAATCTGTATATGTTATAAGTTCTCTAAAATATTTGAAGTAGAAGATAACTATGGGGTCTCCCTATAACTTTGAGAAGTGGATACAACTTTAGGGATCTTAGGGACCCATATGGTAGTAGGTTAAGCTCTCTAAACATGTGCTCTGTGAGTAGATGCATGAGATCTCAATGATACCACCCTAGGTGTGAACATTATAACTAGAAGTTGTATAGAATCCTAAAGCTATGGAGATGTATGAACTCTCTATATTGGTGATGGAGGCCTCAACTGTGTTTGAATCAGAACTAGAGGATGAATTATAACTGGTGGTAAAACTAAAACTGGTGTCTATAAAATAGTAGATGGCTCTGAAGTGGGGAGTGGTAACTCATATAGAACTCCACCAACTATAACAACCTAATTAGTGTGAATGAATTTCATGTATCTATGAACTGTAAAAGGTACTACTTGAAGTTTATGAATCCATGGTCGACCAAGTAGCATATAAAAAAATCTTGCACTGGGAACTATAGTAAATGGTGTGGCCACGTGTGTTGGACCAACTTGTAGAGGAAGTACAATCTCACCTAATGAACTCTGTATATACCCATTGAATCTACTAATAATTATGTTCATTAGGGTATTATCATGCTTTGGATATCCTAAATGCTACAATAATTTCATAGTGCACATGTTCACACTAGATCCATTATATATGAAAACACTATGAATAGGTTGATTATGAATGTAGGCTCTGATAAAGAGTGCATGATAATCTGAATCATCATCGATGATCTCCTACTTTGAGAAGGAAATGGAAGGTCTGGATAGAACTCTAGAATTGTGTACATAAATCATGTTACTCAAAGGATGTGTCTCAACTGAAGGTTCCCTATATGTATCTTGTGGTAGATGTGCATGATATACATGGTGAACCCCTGATGTGTCTCCTATTTCTTGTTTAGAATTATAAAAAAAGGGATATAAGAATATTTTCAAAGCTTTATCCTATGTTTGTTTTGCCTCAGGAGGCTCAACCAAGTGAGGAAACTAAGATCAATATGATTTCCATCTATTAAATCCTCTATCTTTTGTCTCAAACTAATGTATCTATTTATTGTATGGCTTGGTGCCATGTGAATGTAGTAAAATACATGATGATCATATCCCCATGGAAGAGGATTTGTTTGGTCAACTTCTTAAATGGGAGGGAGAGATATGATATTACATTCCAATAGATACTATAAAACTCTGGCTAGATAAACTAGTAGATTGGTAAAGGTTCACCAAGGAGTTGCTAATAAAATCATGCATTGAGGGGGCTCTAAAGCCACATTAACTATCAGTTGATTATAACTCTTGATATCAATTACTTTCACTTTTTATGGGATTTTGTTGTTACTCTTGTTTGTTATTTTTAAGATACTTATGTACTTGATTTTTCCCATTAAAATTAGTCTAAATTCTCTTTCCTTTAGTGTGTGACATAATTCAATGAAGGAAGAGAATATTTTGAACATAATTAATTCATGTAAAGCTGGTAAAAGACTCAGTTTGAAGAGATATTATAATTCTTGATCAGCCATGGGGGTAGTCATCTTAGACAAAATAGTTTTATATTGAATAAAATCATTTGTGAGATGCTCATTTGATTTTTTCTTCTATTGTGCAACTTGGGCATATAAAACTTAATCACTAATAAAATGAGCTAGGAACATCTCTGCTAAAGGATTGAATGCATTGATTGATTGATTTGGTAGACTGTAGAATCCTTGTAAAACATAATCCTTTATGATTCACAGAAATAACTTGGTAAGTATCCAATCATTTGGTATATAGTCTAATAATTCTACATGAAAGTCTGTCAAATGTGTCTCTAGATCACCCTTGCCATCATATAGAGTAATCTTCGGTTGAACAAAACCTTGTGGCATGGGTTTAAAAGTAATACGGCATGCCAATGGTGTATGCAATAGATAAAAAGAATCTAAAGTCTATGTAGGTCTAGAGGCACCTTGATAAAGATGTAGCACCTTGGATTGAAGAGATCTTATCTCTTGCACAAGGGATACCACATCAAGAGACAAAGATGTACTAGTTATAACTGGTAGCATATAGGCAGTTTTGGCTGTTATGGGTGTTGTTAAGATACAGTTGCCCCCGTAGTGTCATTTACAATTGGTTGCTTTGTGGTTTGAGAAGATTGACCATTTTTCACTTTTTGTTATTCCTCTTGTATTATTTTAAGCATGTTATCTTGCATGTCAGGGTGTTTAGTTAAGAGTTATTAAAGTTCTATTTTATTAGTTTCATCAAAACTAGTTTATTGGGCCATTATTAAGGTAGGAAAATAATTTGAAATTTGATTTTATTTTTCACAATAATTTGTGATAGGCAAAGTGATAGAGAAGGAAATTATTGAATATAGGAAATGTAAAGTCCTAAAAATAATGAAATGGAAATTTTGTAAAAAGGATATGAAGTTCACAAACATGTAGGATGATACCTCAAGAAGCAATGGGACTTGGTATATGCAGCAAGGGTTTGAAAGATGAGTATTTGAGAAATTACTATGAAAATTTGAAATTTAAAGTTAATTTTTGAGTTAGGTATGCAAGTAAAAAATTAGAAATTTATTGGAAAATTAGTGATTTAAAGAGACCTAGTAGATGCAACTAGAGTTTTGAAAAATAAATATTTTTGAAAATTACTATTGAATTTTGACATTTAAAGTGAATTTATTATTTTAATATTCTAGTAAAAAACTCATAAAATTATTGGAAAATTACTGGGAAAATACCGGGATCTAGTATGGGCAACTAGGGTTTGAAAGAAAATTATTTTAAAATTACTACAAAATTTTAAATTTTAATGATAATATTTATTTTATTATGCAAGTAAAAAATTATAAAAATATAGGAAAATAGTAGAAAATCTGCCCTAGGGTTTCTAGGATTTTTATACACAAAAAAGTAAGTTTGGTTCACCAAATGATTTAATAGTTTTGAGAATATTGGTGTATTATTCTTAATTTAGTTAAAGGGTCTGAGTAGTAAAATCAATGAATAAATATGAAATAATTAAGATAATAATTTATATAAATTTAATTTTGATTTTAACCTTTCTAAAAATAGTAATAAGGGATATAAAATAAGACTTCATTGTAAATTGATTGAGACGACTAAGAATCTAAAATTCACTATGCAAGGCTGGGACACTATCGTAAATCAAGATCTATCTTTTATTTTATGATTGGATAGGAGAACCAAAATAGGACACTAGTGGTATTGATGTTGTATTCCACTTCTATCACTATTATATAATAGACCTAATCTTTTTGGGTTTTGTTCGCTATGTCTGTGTGACCCTACCTATGAAGTTTCAGCTATTGGATATCCATGAAACTCCTTGTAGAGCTAATTTAGTCTGCAAACCTTAGACTCCATCATGCTTTGATAAATTTTAAGGAAGAGGGGGTGGGGGGGGCGGGGTTAATGTGTGTAAGATGGATTGAGCATGGATCTACACCTCTTGTGTGGGCATGTCACCACATACCAATACTCTGAAGAGGGATCAAGTCATATGTAGTTCTACCAATTGATGTGCTTTGTGAAATAGTGTGTATGAGTATGCAAAATGTTAAATTGGATGTGTTTAAGGTGGCTAGGAACTGGTGTAAGTATTTAGATAATATTTTAAGTGCATTGGTTGGATGTATGTAGAGAATAGGGAAGATTGCTTGAGTAATCTTGTTTGTATTTTCACTTGCTTTATGATATTTGCCAAACCTCTCTAGTTGATCTTTGAATGGGATTTTATAGGGATCTATTAGTCATGGGTTGAATGTGCTCACATTAGGTCGATAACGAGAAGGATGAGGAACCAAAATTAATTGACCATTAGGGCTTAAAATGCACTTGGACAAGAGTACAAAATGCAAACAGTTGTAGTACTGATGCTATTTTCCATGGGTGTTATTATCCTTAGCTAACATGGCATGAGGTGAGTTATTTGTCATGGAGAGAGCAGTCTAGCTGAGTTAGGATTAGGTCTGGAAGGTTATGGATGACTGGGAACCAGTGAAAAGATGCCTATGAGGTTCATGAAAGTAAGCACGAAGGACCTATGATTTGGGTGTCATTAGCCACACTTAAGTTACTAATTTTCAAATTTTATATGAATATAGTAATAATCCTTTGATAATCCAATGGTTGAGACCAAATTCTCTTACTTACCTTGATCTTGACTTCTTGAGGTAATTCTTTTGTGAGATCCATTACACTAAACATGTGAAAAAATGTACTCCATGTGCGATATTTAGTTTCTAAAGTAAGCATAATAAATTCCCAAAGGATATACTAATAACTTAAAGATAGGGAGCCTTACAAAATTGAAGTGATAAATTAGGAAATCTCACCCAAATCAAAGAAGTAATAAAAGATTTAGTAGCCAGATTAAAATTAGGATGCTACAGTTTAATACCTTTAAAGGATTGTTATATCCCATACCTAAGGGCTGAAATGCAACATCAAATTTTTGTCTACAACTGAGAAATAAACAATAGTAATGAAACCTTAAGCACACAAATAAATGATAAATATATTAACAAGGAGTTTTCACTATTTAAATATCTAAAGATGAAGGTCATCCATATTATTGATTTCCTTTCCACTTTAAATAATTCAAAAATAGTTCATCTTTGTTAATTATTAAATATAATTGTAAGCCCATTAAAATGTTCTAACATAGCCCCATCAACCTCTCGCATTCTTCTATTGATTTTATTTTAACTTATATTTTCCATTTTTGAGATATTTGGTAATGATAGCTTTAGTTTAAGTGAGAGAGAATCCCATTCTCCAACCAAATTGTTCCAAATTCTAACTCAAGTCTTCATTGAATTATTGTACTCTATTAAATATTCTCTCTCCCCACTATTATATTTATAACAATAATATTTGACTATATATTCACATTTCATCGGACTTTGATTTTTGTATAGAATTATCGTTTAAATAAGAATAATTTCATCCCAATAACATTTGGTCATTAGAGAACAATCTTTTCCTAATAAATTTATATTAATATATAATTTTATATATTTATTTACACAATGGTTAAAGATATTAATTTTGAAATATTAATTTTAAATTTATTATATTTTATATTAATAATTTATTTTTTACAAATTTATTTGTTGATTAATAATAGATAGTTTTAATCACATTATATTATTTAAAAATTAAAAAAAAAAAAAAAAAAAATCTCTTTTTTTTTTTTTTTTTCCCAAACTCTACTCTATATTTAAATTATTATAAATTTTCAATCATTGTCTTTATGCATTAAAAAAGAATTATATAATAAATAAATAAATGTTATATTTAAAATTAAAATAATATTACAATGTTTAACCCAAAAACAGCTATCAATTGTAATCTGCCAGCACCCCAATTATCGTTATAAGTTATGACTATCTAATTAAAAATATGACAATCCAATCATGTTTAAGATTTTCATTTGTTTAAGTTGTTTTGGATATACTTGAATTATATTAAATACCGTTGACATTCGATCATCTTAAAAAAAAAAAGGAGAGAAAAAGAGTCATAGATGCACATTGTGTTCATACATGTTAATTAATTCTGTATGGGAACCATCTACGTAGAATTAAATAGCATATAAGACCGAACTACAATAATTTATTGGCTTCCATTTATTTTCAATAATGTTTGAACTATCTTCATGAATAGGAATGGACAAATCTAACCCTTTCAATGCGGCATGGATAGTCACAAATTTGAATAGTAATTTAAGATCATTATAATATTAAAAAATAATATTGACATTTATATTTTATAATTTCAATACTTATTATCAAAATGATCTTTATAAATAAAAACTCAAAATTAATTACCTTAAACCTTGCATATACCCATACAAATATCACAAAATTTAAATTATATAAAAATTACATAATTATAAAACTTAAATACCTTTTCATATATTATGATTTTTTAATAATTATATAATTATTAGGGTTTAGAATTTAGGGTTCAGTTCTCTTCAATTAAATTAAAGGCTACGTATACCCATACAAATATCACAAAATTTAAATTATATAAATATTACATAATTATAAAACTAAAATACCTTTTAATATATTATGATTTTTTGATGTCACAAATTTTATTTTAATCATTTAAGTTTAATACATAATAACCGTAAGTAATTTGGGTGTTTCACACTCTAATTTTTTTCTCCATTGATGAAGTTTATAATGAATGTAGTGTCTAATAAATTACTTTTATCTTACAATTATTAGTAAATTTAATGTATGTTTATATCTAAGTTTAGCATCTAATTGACTTGTTACAAATCTGTTTATCACCCTTCTATCATTTCATTTTTATATACCCTTTAATATTTGGATCCTCCAAATCTAGATCCATTTTAAGTTTAAATACATAGTATCAAATTGACAATAGGAGACTAAATTATTGATTCCCCTATGTTTTTCATTCTCATGGGAAAAGCATGTTTGTTTTAGAAGCCCAATGGATCATGTTCTTTCGCATGATAAAAATGAATTTCCAAGAACTCTTCATGTGATTTCATTCTAAAGGAAGGACATTTGAACTATTGGGACTATTGGCAAAACATCCAAAGTTAGTTATTTCTCATCAAATACAGAAGATTATTTGTAAAGGATCTAAATGATTTATCCCACGATTGTGTTCCATATAATTTCAACCAACAAAGATATCTACCCATCTTGATATACAAAGGATTGTTGATGAACTCAACCATTTTTCAAGCAATACCAAAATAAATACCACCAAGAGAAGATCGTGATCATGCCATTCAACTTATCCTTGGTAGTCAACCACCAAACATCGGACCATATAGATATCCATATGCCTATAAGAGTGAGATTGAAAATATGGTACAAGAGATGTTGAGGGCTAGTACCATTAGACATGTATAAAGAGCATATTCATCCCCAATGTTCATGGTATGTATGAAGGATGATACTTGGAGGGTGTGACCAGATTATAGAGAACTCAACAAATGTACCATCAAAGATAAGTTCCATATCGCAATAATTGGTGATTTGTTAGATGAGATACATGGTATTGTCTACTTTACCAAACTAGATATTTGCTTTGGTTACTATCAAATTTAGATCAAAGATGAGGATATCTATAAGACAACTTTTAAAACTCATGAAGGCCATTATGCATTTTCTATAATGCCTTTTGGTCTCATAAATGAACCATCTACATTTGAGAGTTTGATGCACACTACTTTTTGTCTATCTTTTTTTGGAAATCTGTGTTGGTATTTATGACATCATATTATGCAATAAAACTTGGGAATAATACTTGAAACATGTGAACGAGGGTCTTGATCTTTATATAAAAACATAATCTTTATGCAAAACCTTCCAAGTGTTCTTTTGGATTAAAAGAGGTGGAATACTTGGGTCACATAGTTTCACATGAACAAGTCAAGGTAGACCCTCAAAATATCAAAGTTATGATTGAGTGGTAGGAGCTAAAATCTATCAAAAAATTATCAAGTTTTTTGGAGCTAACAAGTTATTATTACCACTTTGTGAAAATTTATGATAGAATAGCAACCCACATACAACATTGTTAAATAAGGACTCTTTCCACTAGAATGAAAAATCCACCATGACCTTTGATAAGCTAAAAGAGGCCATGTGCACTACTCCAGTTTTAACTAACCCATATTTTTCTAAGACTTTCATTGTTTAATGTGATGCATCAGGATATGGGATTGGGGTAGTACTCATGCAGGAAGGAAGACTACTTAAATTTAAGAGCTGTCAACTCAAGGGTAGGAATCTATTAAATCCAATTAATGAGAAAGAAATGATGAATATACTTCATGCAGTCAAACAATGGAGACCTTATCTAATAGGTAGACACTTTAAGGTAAAGACTGATCATGATAATCTCAAATAGTTTTTTGGAACAAATATTGTCATCTAAAAAATAAAAAAAATGATGACTAAAATGTTGCAATATGACATTGAAATAATATATAAAAAAATAAAAATATAATGTGGTCATTGATTCACTATATAGGAAGGGTGAATCCATAGAAGCATTATTGAATTACATGACCATTTAGTAGTCTAATTGGGTGGAAGAGGCTTGATTTGAATGGGAAAACATATTATATACACACACTCTTGTTTTACCCCAACACATCCCATTTTAAAATTCAAATAGTGACCCATTATTATCATAAAATCTTCATTTTATGGTCTATATAAAACTTATAATTCTAACATTGATTTAATCCATCTATATAACCTAAGATTCTTTTGGGTAAATATTAGATTTAGAAATAGAAAATGAAAGTTTGTGCATTTTATAAAATGATTTTATTTATCATATTTGATTTTCATTTCAAATGCTTATTATAAATAGGGTTTTGGTTTGTTTGACTAATAGAGCTAATGAGATAGTGTTGTAGTGCATTTTGACTTTCGTATATGTGCATGATTGATGTTAGAACTTATATTTTTTCCACATTTTCACATTTGACCCTTGGTTAAATTATTCAGATATGTGTTTACATCATGTTGACTATAGTTTCCCTAAATATAGTTTATTAGATACCTATATAACCTTGAGAGTCATCCACATGTTGACATCATGGCTACTCACAACATATAATTCAATAATCAGGCCTATTTTATTTGCATATATTTTAGTTCCTTTATATTAAGACAAGTAACACCATCATGTCAAGTTAGAATATTAGAAACTAGATAGATAATAGTACACTATCAAATTATCAAATAGCCCTGGAGCTTCAAGATCATTTCATGTGGCATGATCTCTTTCACTAAAAAAACAAAAAACCAAAATACATAGACTTATCTTTGAAGTTATGTAAAACACTGTAGATAGTCCATATATCATGAACTTGTTCATTCGGACCCTACCAAAAAGAAGGTACATTATCAGAGTTATAATTTATTTAGATTAATGAGATCCATCCATGTGTCATGATATTATAAATTCATCACTTGATAGGTCTAATTTCAACATCTATTTATAAAATACCCTAGATTATTGAGAGCCATTTATGAGGCATGATCTCATTAATTCAGAGCATATCAGTCGAATGTACATTGCTATGATTTTATTTTCTATGGATCATTGAGATTTAACTACATTTCCATTGTCATTAAATCCCAAAAACTATAAGGAGAAGGTACATGATTAAAATAAATAAGAACCTCTCGAGACCCAAGGACTATCCACTTGACACTATCCCATTTACATGGAGCCTGCTAGGAAGATGTACATAGTTAACAATCAAATAAACCCTAAATTATTGAGATCATTCTTGGTAGTATAATATAATTAAATCTTAACTTATAAGGGGTGTGAGATAATATTATAAAACTAAAGACCCTAGATAAACAATATTGTGACAAGTGTCATAATTGTATAAATGCATAGCTATAATACAAATGTACAATTTGATAACTAGGGAAAAGCTGATGCACATAAAATGAACACCTATCTTAAGGTGATAAATAAACAATCATAATGAATAAAAATATTCCACATGGTAAAATATACTTTCAAAAATTGATTGGGAAATTTGAATCAAAATTGGAAGCAAAACCAAAAGTTATTGCATTAACTTTACATGAACTGAAAACTTAAGTTTTGATATTTTGGCAAGATATGAAAATTTTAAAATGATATTAAGTTAGCATTGTCAGAGATTGAATATGAGAATCAAGTTATCAAAATCCCTTTATTTTATTATAACAAAAATTTAGAGTACCTTCAATCAACTTGAAAGAAATGTTATAGAGCTTTACAATATAATAATGGATTCCTCCATTTGAGCATCTCAAAAAAAAAGCTCCTTCCCCATACACAATCTTGGGTGGGGCCTAAGTATATATAAAATAATATTTGACAGTGGAGCACTTGAATTTTGATTCCCTCATTACTCACCATTTTGGATGAGGTGCATGATGTGGATCCATATTCAACACAATATTAATTATCTAAAGATGATCAAATATATATTTATTATTTGATGTCAATCAAGACCATGGGATTTGACAACATGGGGAAAAAAAGAGGTAATGCCTTACATTAATTTAATTCATGATTCATTTATTAATGGTGTTATTATTAGGGATTGAATACACTTTAGACTTCATAGAATATGAGTGGCATATATTTATAAGGAAGCATTTGAGAAGTATTTACAACCTCTAATGCTTGATGTGACCTATAATAAGGTTTCAACCAATTATTGGTTAGATCATAATATAGTTGAGGGGAAACTAAAAGAATGACTCAAGAAAGGAGTCAAATTTAATACTCAAGGTTTTATCTCCTTAGTTCCCATAGTCAAGTCTAGGATATGAATCTAAATACCAAGGAGATTGATGAATAGATTGTATGGTTTTCCTAGCACCAATCATGTGCATTAGGAGTGGTTTCCCTTGTTAAACATTATTTTACTATGGATAACATTATTTCACTCAATGAATTCATCACTGTGAGGTTGATGGCATAAATGTTATGACTTTACCAAAGGTCCTCCAATGGAAACTTTTATATGATGTATTATGTAGTGGATACAGTCATGGGGACAACATGTAGGACTTAAAATAAACCCTGATAACCATTTAATGAATACATAAAGAATAGGGTCTATGGTGATTATACCATACTACATGTTTACAAGTTTAGAGGTGAAATCAAAATAGTTTTAGAATACAATCACCCAAAATTATACCAAGCAATCTATGGGCATTAGGTACATAAGATTTATTAAAATATAATAAGAATTATATATAAAAAGAGGGGTTTATTTATAATATCCTAATTCTATGATAATCAAGATAGATGGAACTAGGGAACCTCCTCTATATTTTACTTTTTATGTCCTTGATAAGGTGGTAGAGAAGTCTATAACACATTAGATATAAAATAGTGTGGATGAATGTATCAATGTTAAAAACCATGGGTAATACCACATAACCCCATTGAGAATTGGTAAAATTTAATACTTAGTGAGGAATCACATCAATTTAGTTGGAAAAATAGGATCCCAATATGGTTTAAAAGAAAAATGATATAGAGATTGGGACTCTAGGGGTAGAATCAAGTACTATATTAAATATTTTAGTAAAAATGGAGTTCATATTTACTATGGCCATAAATTATTTTCCAAACAATGAAATAATTATCAATGCTCTAAATGCCTCTAAGGTCTAAACTCAAATGAATAAAAATAATATGTCAATGACATTTGCATAGAAGATTTAGTATAATCCTTTGATGACTAGAGAGGAGGTAAATTTTTTATAGATGATTAAAATATATCTACAAGTTATCATGTCCCTATCCATAGGATTAATCATTCCCATAACAACATCATCCTCCACCTCCATAATAGGAAGAAGATGGTCCATTAAAGGAATATGCCACTCAAATGGAGATGAATCACTAAATTAAGAATATTATTATTAAGTGAATTCTAAAGCCCCAATTAGTGGCTAAAATGAATCCCTATAAATTAAATGTAAGCGAACCACCCCCTACATGTGGGAAAGTAGGAACAATTCCCTTTGCAACTTTACATCCTTTGATGACAATTCAACAAGTATGACTTTTTGAATTTTTGTAGAATTATTTTTGTGACAATGCCATAAATAGTAGCACCCCCATCAATGCCAATATCACCTATAGTTTTAGTGAATCCACCTTAATTTTATAAATCCCATTAATATTTCATTTAATAGACTTCATGACACCCCCATTTCTACTCATCCACCCATTGTTACTTATCATAGGAAGCCTAGAACTCCTTCAGTCTCCCCTAGGATTGCCCAAGTAGAGGAAATATCTACATAGGTTTTATCCATTTGTTGAGGTCATTTTTTAGAGGAATAAAAGAAATAACATGAAGAGGTAGTCTCACTATTAGATTAAACCATTGATTATGAAGAGGAGGAACTAAAAACTATGGAGGAATAAGAACAAAAGGTCAAAATTGAGACAATTGAAATAACCAAGGATACTAAGTCTGAAGAATAAAGTTAGTCCCTCAATAAATTAGTTTCTTATCTCACCTCATATCTTATAATTTTAGATGTTAATATTGGTAATTTTCCATCTACTGGTCTAACTGGTAAACCCTTCTCTCCATATGATTCATTAAAACAATATTGTTTAAAAATTGAGTCATTATATACCCATGCTAATACTAAGGAAACTAAGAAATAGACCTCTAATTAGTTTTATTCTTTAATTCATTCAACCATAACTTTAATAACAACTATACCCCAAGACCTTAAAAGGAGGGTTCATTTTCAAGACTTGGTATTTATTTCCATTTTTGATACCCATTCACCACCTTCACCATCAAGGACATTTACCCAATTGGGCTTGTCCATTATTCATTCCACTTAGGCCAAGTCTTCAATTATGAAAATCTTAAAGATCCTAGGATGGAAAAAATATGTGTTAGAGACTATGCATAGAGGGAGATCTCACGATTTAACAAGATCAGTCAACCACCTCTTCAACTACATATATAAATAAGCCATTCAATTTTTATAAAAATATCAATTCCATATTCCACCTATGTAGAGACCATTTATTGTAAGGAGAAAGGATAAATTACTGTACCTTATGGGTTCAAAGAGTCCCAAGAGTGAAAAAATGATAGAATGATCTTGGTCCTCAAAGAGTTTCCAATAATAAGTACAAACTTTGATAATAAAATTGACATTATATAGAGGGTGAGGAAAATAAAGGTAGTGATAGGAAAGGGGAATAAATAATATTATATCAAAGGGAGAACTTGTTACCCTTAGTAAATAATTAAAAAAGGAACCCCAATGACCCTAATGAGCATGAAGATGAAATTTGTGCTTTCCTAAACTCAATTTGGCATGTCATGAAAGAGATGTACATGAGTTAGGACCAATCCAAACAAAGGTTTCTATAGAGGAAAATTATTCAATATCTAATAAAAATAGTAGATAATTTTGAATGTGTCACAAATAAATTGTATAATATCCTAAACACCATAAAGACTTCAATGGGTGAGTCCTAGTTTCATTGGGGAAGAGTGTTAACCTTTTGGAACCAATTGAAATAATTATAAAATAGGCTTAAATTAATTGTATCTTATGAAATAAATAGTACCCATAACACCTTAAACCTAATGAATTCCAATTAATATACATGGGCCTTGAATTGTGTGATTCCGAAAAGAGACAATGCCTTCAGTTGGCACCAAAAGATGAAGGCTTTGATATCATAGTCTGTGATCCAAGAGAGATATAAGATATATGAATTTTTAGGGATATGAGGGTTATAAGTGTGATTAATTACACATGGAAACTAAAAAATACGCCCAATTTTGAGGGATTACTCAAAGTAGTTGTAGGGAGATTCAAGGGTGAAGTAGAAGGCACAATATACAAGAACAATGAAAAGATTTTACAACTGATTAATTTTTCAAAAGATAACGTGACTAAGGCAAAGGCCCTTAGATCTAAATTCAGAGCTTAAAAATTTTAGCATAAAAGGCTAATGAATGAAATTAAAAAAATACTCAATCCATCCAAGCTCAATTTTAGAATTATTAATATTGATTTAGATACCACATATACAGTAGATGAACAATTAAAGTCTATTGAGGAATTTACTACTACATTATAAAGTCTATTACTAGTACTACCTATAGGAACTTAGCCTCAATTTCTATTTCACATAATGGTGCACATTACTACTATGCACACTTTAAGGTTTTATTCACAAGCAAGTCCTCAAGATTATTCATTAATTAAATCAAGCATGCATTTTCCTTATTCTTCCATTAGTTCCAAGTAGGAAACATGTGTGTGTGTGTGTGTGTGTGTGTGTGTGTGGGTGTGTCTATACACACACATAGGTATATGCACAAATGCATGTGTACATACATACACACATACATGTGTGTGTAAAAATACACACATATATTATTATTATGAAATTTTAGGTTGATATATTATGTATATCCATTACATGCATCCTTTTCATGAATTGTAACTCTTGATTTTATAATTAGAGGTGAATACTTATGAATTATTTTAAGGACAAGGTGGCCTATCCCCAAGCCTATTTATAATTGTAATATATCAATTCCAAGAGAGGATAATTTTGGAAATTAAGGTAAATAATAAATTATATGGATTTTTCTACAAGTTCATCTTGATGTGCATTCTTTTTTCTTCTCCAAAGCTTGTGATTCATTGAAGAAGTTTTATTATTCTAGTATTGCCAATATTTGGTTTGTGTATAAGTGTATTTAGTACAATTGTTCATATTTTATTGTAGATAATTTTAATGATTTTTACTTATTAATCATAATATCGCTTTGAATATGTGAAATTACAATAATACATTGGTAACAACCTTTGGTTATGAACAATTAAGTTTATTGTATTTATTTCCTTAGACTGAAAATTGTGTTTGTGTGTTGTGTGTGTTGATATAGGCCTACAAAAAAACATTATTTATCTACCACCTATCCCACCCATATTGTAGGATGTATTTTGAAAGAGTTTCATCTATCTTTAGTTCACAAACCCTCTTTACTACCCTACCTTTCCATATTTTTATATTTTTTTGATCCAACCCATCTGAGGTTAAAATCCACCTATCCATCTCAAATAGATTATTTTTTAAGATTCGATCCATATGTGTTTAAACCTAATTTTTATAAGGATCCAATTTAGTGCATTGGATTAAGGATATATAATTTATTGGGCACAAAGGTGAATATCAGATATACAAAAAGGTAATTAATGAGCTAAACATAGATGTACCATAAATTAAATTTATAAAATTGAGATAGGATATTAATAAAAAGTAAAACAATGCTAGGTATATAAATGATATAAAATAAAGTTAGTTGTTAATGATGCCAATACAATGCTAGTTTTGGTGTAGGTAGGAAGCAATCAGGAAGATAGTTCTAGGATAGTTTTTAGATTCTAGATCTGGTGCCTTTGGATCCATAGACATTTGCATTAGCCTGGGATATTTGTGTTGATGCTAGTGTTCAATCTTAAAATTGGTGTCTTATACACAATACTCAATGAAACATGATGTAACCACCTAGATGATTTTATATTTGGCTTCACTTTCACTCTAGTGCATTCAAATATGGGTCATAAACTATCACTCTTGGTGAAGTGGCAAAACCTATCTTTGCATCTTTAATGTGACCTTCTAGAAAAATGGGTCAGTGACAACATGATATTGAGCTAACCCATAATGACCTCATTATCAAATTAAACTATTTAAATTGCCAATACTATAGAAGAGGGCCTTAAACTCATGTATTTCTCCCCTTTATGTTGGATTGTGTGTGAATATCATGTAATGTATAAAGAAAGTATAATAGTGACCTATCTTGTAACTTAGAAAATATGACCTTATGACTAATATTTTATTAAGTATGACCTAAATTTGTGTTTTTACTTTGACTAATATTATAATAGGGTATAATATGAATCCTTTTGGTAACTTTAGTGTTTATTGAGTTCTTCTTGAGTGATATTTTGGTTTGAATGTTGGGTGAGGAATGAGTGAACATTGATATTATATTTATACCAATCCTATCAGAATATAAATCACATTAAATCACTTAGGTTTTCCATTTTAATATGTTTCATTTTTAAATTGGATGACTCTTAGGAAATTAGACACATGCATTAGGCCAAGAGAGTAACATCAATGTTACTATCTGACCCAAATGTTAGTGTCCAATGAGGAGAGTAGGCACATGATTAGAACTTGAAAAGGTGTAAGATAGGTATATTTTAAGCATTATTGCAAAGATAGCATGTTTTTACCATTAAAATAAGTCTATTCAGATGAATATAGGCTAATGTTAAAAAGATACATTAGATGTAAGGCTTGTAAAAGTAAGGCATGTGTAAAACCAATAGGAAGAACTAGGGTCATGAGTTTTCTAAGTGTACAATACTTATGTGGTACATAATCACACAATATCATCTAAATTTTCCACCCACTTCAATATATTAATTAAATTAATAGTTTAAAGGAAAGAAACAAGTACTTAGTTGTGTATACACACCTTGCCTTTGCTTGAGTTAAATTTGAGTGCTTTGTTGGCAGTGGGTTCGAGTGTTTTGATAATGACTAACCTGAAACCAATATCATGTTATAGTTTATATTTAGTGCATATGATATCAATTAAAATTAATTTAAATAGATTAAAATTTAAATAACTAGGTTTATGAGTACACCTGTGTGTCAATGTAATCACCTTACCTATTAAAAAGTTGTATTTTCTAAAGATGTATCATTGTAAGGATATAAAATTGATATTAGGATAAATATAAATAAATATTTAAAGTGAATATATAAAGGAGATAGAGAATGTGAGAGAGATTAGAAGGCATATGCCCCCAATTTAGAGTAAAAGTGAGTTGACACATAGTAGTTGATATTAGCTCAATTGTGTAACCCAATGATACTTGTAACCCAATGAGTTTGGATGCTCAATTCTAAACTAAAAACTTGGTAAGATTGAGTTATTTAATCACCTAAACCATACCAAAAGGTAAACCAACTACTGTATTAAATTGGATTGCTAAATTATATAAAATTCCATTGGGTATCAATATGTATAATAGTTTTATAATTTGAATATGATTTGGATTTTTAAATATAAGGAACATGTTTCATAGTATATTTACTTTAGATTTGTCTCATGTTGAAAATATGTTTAATAATTTTATCATGTATAGAATTATACCAAAAATATGTATCAAAATCATATAACTATTTTCTTTGGCCAATTTGGAAAACTATGTAAATGTGGAGGACATGCTTCCAAATCATACCCCCACTATATATGGAGAAATATAAAACTAATATAAGTAACAATATGGAGGACATGTTTCCAAACCATGACCTCACTATAATGAGATATGAATTTGTGGAATCCATGTCATCATGATGTGGCCCCAATAAGTTTGTAAACTAGTGTAAGTAGCATATACTATGTGAGTTTGGAGAACATGATTACAAATCATGCCCCCACTACAACCTATAAATTATGAAGAATGTAGAATCCATGTCACCATGACATACCCCCAATAATATACACCCCACCCTTTGAGGTGAGAAAAAGATAGTACATGGTAGATATCTCACATCAAAAGGGTAAAACAACTATAAATAAATGAATTTAACCATGTAGATCATTTAGAAGGAAACATGTGGGATTAGATGTAACATTAAAGCACATAAAACCATTGTGATCACATGTAATCCAAAGATGCATGATAAATATCATGACATTGTCTAGATAGTAACAATATAATCTCAACAAGAAAATAAGAACACACACAAGATCACTCAAAATTAAGTCAAAAGGCAATGGTCCAAGGAGACCACAAATAACGGGTATGTTCAAATACAAAAAAATATAATCGAAATGACTTAGTAAAATGTCCAAAAAATAAATTAATGACATATTCAAATTTCTAAGAATAAAATCAAAGGCATAATGGCCACATACAATGGAACATATTCAAATTCTCCAAAAATGAAAGACAATATCAAGTCAAAACACTAAAGGAAGTGTGTAAAGGAAAAACCTAATAAACCAACATAAACATGTCATAGTGGCCCATGGATTGAATTTTTTAGTAAAAAATATCAATTAAAAAGTATATCAACTACCATGTAAAATATATAAACATAGATGATATTCATGTGTAAGTACATATGTAAGCTCAAAGATGATATTATAGAGGGATCATTGAATCATATAACTTATGTATATCAAGATCATATAAGATGGATTCCCCTAACATCATGATGAAATTAGTATAGAGAAGGCTCAACACCAAGAAGTGTATCATGTACCTATTTATGTGTATGTAGGAGTAAAATTATATGTTATTCTTTCACATAAAAATAACACATATATGCCAATAACCCAATAGAATCATGAAGGTGCCAAAAGTGTTTTCGGTTTTTTGAATGCTTTTTTTTTGGTATTTTTGATGATAAGGAAATATCATCCAATGATTCCATCTAATGGATGGTCATGGATATATCCCCTATTGTGAACCTTACAACCTCAAGTTAGATCTTTTACATTGTTTACATAATTATTGGCTAGGTTGAAAATGGGCATAACATGTTCCTCCTCATGTTTTACATGTGTAGTATAATATGTAATGATATCTTTATAAATATGTATTAATTTTCATTCATGAGGAAAAAATGCCTTGTTTATTTTGTTCAATTTCTTATTCCATTTTGTATAGCCATAGAGTTCTAAGTGCAAATTCATATGGAAATGTGGTAGGCATAACCCAAACCCATGTTTGAATTACTTCAGGAACAAAAGAAATTGGTATTTTTATGTTGCCTAATGATTTTTACCAACCTCCTTTATTTTTAAGTTTTTAAAATTGAATCCCATTTGTTGTAAATATATTACATTACATGCATTTTTTGCTTATGTAGGATTAATATGGTTGTGCCAACAATAAGCACTACCCATGTATAAGATAATTGTTAAATCTTGGTGTTGTGCAATTTTTTTGACTTTTTATGAAACCAATTCCTTTGAAATATCCTTAAATGTAATCATTTGGTCATCGATAAGATCTTGGATCTTGTGTTTCAAGGTAACACATTTGTTCGTAGCATGCCCAGGGCCTTGGTGATAGTTACAATAAGAATTTGTATCATATATTTTGGGTATATATCTATTTACATCAACCTATTTATAAGAAAGGAGAGACTTACAATGACACTCTAAAAACCTTAGGAGTAATGAAACTTAAGATTCAGGTAAAATTGTTAATTATATCCTTGGTGATTTAGATAATATAGTATGCTTATGATTTTGAAACAAAATAATTTGATTTTAAAATAAAGTGATCTCTGAGTCAAAAGACTAATGTTGGTTTTTTAACTAATGTAGTAACTTTCTCATATTTTTTAATGTATCTTGTAGGGTTTCATAAGTACAATCCCTAGGAATTTTAGATTGAACATTCATGTGTACCATCAAGGAAAGCTGGAAGGATTTTATGGTTACCTAATTTTTTTATAAAATTATTATCCACTTTACCCTTTGAAGAGGGCATAAGATGAACTATGTTAGAGGGGTAATAGTTTTCAACCTCCTTTGGGTTTTATAGTGGAATAAGATCTTATTTTCCATTTTGAAATGTTCCAAATATCTAAATAAGGATTGGATAGGAGAGGCCTATGATTTGTAGAGAGAAATTCATGTTGTTGTACATATTTTTATGACAATCAAGGATCAATAATAGGAAAATAAATAAAAAAACATAGCTATCTTAGGGTTTGATTTCAAAGATTAGTTTCACCAAATTAACCCCAATCCAAATAAGGATCCTATTTAGTGGTTAGGGTTAAGGATATAGAAATGATAGGGTATAAGGGTGAATATTAGATCTAAAACAAGACAATTAATATGCTAAACTCATATTTACCATATGCTAAATTTATAAAGTTGAGATAAGTTATTAATGGAAAGTGAAACTATGATAAATATTAAAATGATATAAAAGAAAGTACTTAGTTGTTTTTTATGCTAATATAATTTTGGATCTTATACAAGTTGGAAGAATATAATTAGATAGCTCTAGAATAGTTGTTAGATTTTAGATCTAGTTCCTCTATCTCTCTAGACACTTACATCATCCTAGGATAGTTGCATCAATGCTAGTGTCTAATCTCTATGTTAGTGTCCTTAATGAAATATTAGATTAAATGGGATGTGAACAACTAGATGATTATAGGTTTGTCTTTTCCCTCACTCTAGTGCATTCAAATCTGGGTCATGGACTATCACTGTTGGTGAAATAGAAAAACCCTAGCTTTGTATCTTTAGTGTGACCTTAGGTAAAAATGGGTTAGTGGGAACCCACTATTGGGATGACATAAAATAACCCCATTTTCAAAGGGCATTGCCTACATAGATAATAATCTATAATAATTCCTTAAACTCAAGTAGTTCACCCCTACATGTTGGTTTGTATGTGAATCATGCAATTTTAAAATCAAGTACAATAATGACCTATCTTATAACTTGAAAAATATGACCTTATGCCTACTCTTTTAGTACTTAAAACCTATATATGGGTTGTTCCTTTGATTGATATCATAATAGGGTATAATATGGTTTTTTTTGGTAACTTGAGTGCTTATTGAATGACTCTTAACTGCTCTTTTGGTTTGATTTCTAGGTGAGGAATGAATGAGTGTTGATATTATATTTATACTAATCTTATAGGGAGTTAAATTTCATTAAAGCACTAAGACTAACCATTTTAATATATTTCATTTCCAATTTGGATGACTTTTATGGCACTTGACACTTACATCAAGCCAATATAGTAATGCCAACACTACTATTTGAGCCATAAGTTAGTGTTTAGGGAAAAGGAGAGTAGGCACAACATCATAACTTGTATATTTATTTTTTGAAGATCACAAAACTAGTATAAGTCAACTATTTATTTTTATAACTTGTATATATAGTACAACTATTTATAACTTTATAACTAGTATAAAAATATATATAGTACAACTATTTATTTTTATACTAGTTTTGTACTATATATACAAGTTATAAAAATAAATAGTTGTACTATATATATTTTTATACTATATATATTTTTATACTATATATACAAGTTATAAAAATAAATAGTTGTACTATATATATTTTTATACTAGGAAAAATAAATATATATATACAAGTTATAAAAATAAATAGTTTTGTACTATATATAAAAATAAATAGTTGTACTATATATATTTTTATACTAGTTTTGTGATCTTCAAAAAATAAATGGATAGGTATTAAGCTTATCCAAATTAGTTAAATCCATCTTCCTCGACTACTTCAAATCCCTGTAGTAATACAATGGTGTTCGAGGCATATGGAGTACCATTCTTAGTCAAGGATGAGAATGAGACAAAATATAATAAATATAATATCTTTGTTTTTTATTAGTATCAAATAAATAGTTATAATCCAAAAATTTAAGGCCAACAACCTCTCATGACTTCCATGCCTCTAAATAATAATATAATTTTTCCTACATATTCAAAAGGTAAGAATATCCTACCCCATCTAAAGGGAAATGATCAACAAATGGGTTGTTGGTCCACAAAATAAAATTGAATACACCATAGTTAAGCATATGAATAAAATTAAGGAAAACATAACTCTTCATGATTAGTCTTATATTACCTAATAAAGATATTTGTTATTGGATGATCTAACCATCAAGTCATCCAATGATAAGTCCAAATCTTCACATACTAATGTGGTTGTTCATTGAGTCAAACTTAAGGTACCACATTTTATGTTTAATTTTAAAATATCTAGAAAAAATGTGCATAAAGTCTTGGTATACCTAGGTGTTTTATAAAATGTAATGCCTACATCAATTTTTAATAAATTACAATTGATTTTAGACAAGTCCAACTTGGTGGTGTTATAGCTGGACAAGACTATAGTCTCAACCATTAGGAAGTTCTTGAATGTTTACATGAAATTATATTTAGAGATATAATTACAAAATTATATAAATGTTATGGTAATTTATATTCTTAAATCTTATAGTTTACTTCTAAGTTAGGATTTGTCAAAAAATTGAATGGATACATGGCAACATATTTTTCACATATGTGGATACCTTGGAAAGGATTAACCAATTAGATTAAAGTTGAGAAAGAGCTAAAGAACAAGTACCTAATTAAATATTATATTGATAAAATGAGAGGGTCAAGTTCACACACTCACATGCAGGTGATTACATGTTTACTATAAACCATGAACCTCGTGAATGATAATTCAAAGGTCCTTCACAACTGTGGACTCTTCATTTTGATGGAGTTAGATCTAATTAAGGATTTGGTGTAAGAATATATTTCATCAATCCATATCACACACACACACACACACACACACACACACACACACACACACACACACACACACACACACACACACACACACACACACACACACACACACACACACACACACACACACACACACACACACACACACACACACACACACACACACACACACACACACACACACACACATGCATGTCTCATTTCCATTACAACAACAATTAATCTAAATATGAAGCTTAGATTCTAGGCTTATAGTTTGCACTAAAAAATAATGTCAAGTACATGTTGATATTTGGTGATTTAGAGTTAGTTTTCAATTAGATCAAGAGTAAATACTAGTGAAAACTTTCATACTTAAAAATATAAAGACAAATAATAGAATTTGATTGATTGATTTGAGGCATTCAAAATTAAGTATTTTCCAAGTGCAAAAAATTAGACAAGATATTCATTGGCTACTATTAAGGCATGTAATTTCACCCTTATGGGATTTTTTAGGCTCTCTCACTTCTAGCCATAATATGGGAACAACCTCAAGCTATGGGTATCTTATAGTGATATTAAACATCTAAAATAGGCCAACTTCCTCTTTGACGATCACCTAAAATAAAACTAAGCCTAGTGCTTCACGAGAAAAGGGTTAGAAAGGGATAAGGGTTCCTAAGAGAGTTAAAATGGTGATGCACCAAATTTAAATGAGGCTCTCATATGCATGGAGCAGACATTGAAGAATCCTAAGACAACATTGATTCTCACAATCTCACAAAACTAACCAGTTACATTAGTATTTCATAAATTAGGTTTGGAAATCATAATTCAAGCCAAAGAGGAGTTCTAAGACTCACTAAGATCTTGCATTAATAATAGGAAGAACACTAAACTAGGCCTATAACTAGATTCAAGACACTAGAAATGAGAAAGAAAGAAGGACCAAAAGCATGGAAGATTCTCCTTCACAATGTGAGAGTGCATATACTTTACTAAACATAATTTCAAGAGGTAAGATAGGTAAGGAAAGTATTTATTGATTCAAGAGGTTTTTCATACAAGTTTTGATAGGGGATTTTCATATCAAAAGAGATTCCCTATTCTTTCAGACTTGAGAGTGAGTCACAATCATAAAATGAAAGAGTCTACTTTTAGAGATTGCAATAGAATAGTTTCTCAAAAAAAAAAAAAAAGCAATTTGAGAACCCCTTCTAAAGGAAAAGAAAGGGATTATATAGAGTAAGGGGAAGAGAGAATGTTTATTCTATTAATGATCTATCTAAGATTAGTAGTTGAACTTCCAACTTTTCTCAATGAATATTCAACCTAATTTAATCTGATTAATACTAACCCATCATAGACAAGTTGCCTCATGCTAACCCTAGTGATCTTGAATATTTTCATTGGCATGAGGGTGGTACTAGGATATAAGAGTTTGTTTTGCATGATGATGAACCATAATTTACATTGATGAAGAAGACCCCCTAGGAAATACATTCTCTAATTGCTTTCATCTCATCCATCCTCGACATCATCCCCCACTCTAATTCACATTGAGGACAAAATCTTTAAATCTTCAAATTATCAGGGGCATGCCACATCTATTTTTAGTAGTGGCTTGTCGAAGGCATGGTTTGAGATGATTTTTCATTGATCACATATCTAACCTTTGTTGGATCTTGAACCATAATAACTATAGATGAAAAATAATCCAAGAATATTGGTTTTCATATATATATATGGAATTTATTTCGATTTTTAGTTCCATCTAATCAATAAATTACTACCTTTGAGTCTTCATTCAAGCTTGGTTCCACACACACACACACACACACACACACACACACACACACACACACACACACACACACACACACACACACATATGGCATTTATTTTGATGTTTAGTTCCATCTAGTCAGTAAATTACTACCTTTGAATCTTCATTCAAGCTTGGTTCCACATTTCTATCAGCTCAGGTTAAGAACTGGATTACCAACCTTTGTCAAGAATGCCCTGGGCTCACTTCTGCTTATTGGTCATTCAAAATCCAACGTATCTCTATTGACTTGCTGACTCATTTCAATCCATTAGATCTAAGACCTAATTGTATATGGATCATATATCCTTAGGACCTTCTCTTTCAAAATCATCTTCCTCATTGGTCCCTTGGATTCACTGACTATTTGACCTTGGGTCACACCATAGATATGCTTTGTATGAATGGAATGTGCACCATTCAATTTACCTGGGACCACCTTTTGAATTTGAAAAGCTACCTTATGGAGCCTAAATATGATGCTCACATGAATGTTTCCTTTTTCTAATCAACTTTCTGAGCTTATAAATGGATTGCAAGAATCATTAATGTGTCAAATTTTCAGAAAATTATCTTTACACTACAAAGAGGAAACCCTTTTGATATGCTAGTCCCAGGAGCTTTCTAAATGCATCTATAAAATTTTGAAATCAGATCCTTTGCATGATTTTACATGATGTTCCTACATCTTCCATGGACAAATGACTTAAATTAGTTAGGAGGCTGACTTTGATCAAGCATATCTTCCTTTATTTATCATTGCATGATCTAAAATTTAATGCATGGAAACTAGGGACTAAGCTAAATGAACACATGTGATTATTTTCTCTTGAGAGTATCTCATGTATAATATATGGCTTTGTGAAAATGCTTACTCAGTTTTGGCTTATGATTTTTTAAAAGCTAGCCAAGTATGGGAAAATAATGGAAATTCACTGAGGAGCCAACTTTGGTCCCCATAACTTTTGATGCGCTTTATCAAAGTACCTGAAACTTGACACATACAAACTTGGCATAAATGTGAAAAAATATACGTGACCAATTTTCCTTAATTTTTACACACATTGCAATGGTGATGTTATCAAAGTGTCTACTTCATATTTTATACCATTAGATGAGAATGTCTTGATTAATCATAATGAATAACTTGATGGATCCCCTGAATCTCAACACTTGATCTAAGCATTCTCAGTTTTCCATGGGGTCTTTGCATTTATGGACGTATCCTTGAAAGTGATGAATTACACTCTAAGTGGACCTAAAGTGTTTCAAAATCTTATCCAACTCATTGGTCCCAATTTTATTCATTCTTGATCTTTTAAGGCAAGGTTCTGTATGTAGCTCAAAAATCTCCAACATTTCTAGTGACATCCTAGGGTTGTATGCCTGTTATGCAAGAGATTGGTTGCCTTAAAATGATCCTTTGGGTACATAGATTTGTAGTCTTTCTTTCAAATAGATTGAACTGTTACAAGGATACCTTTTTTCTAGAAACTCTCATGAAGAACTAAGAACAAAAGAGAATATAACAATAAAGTGCCTAAGGCACTCAAAGGGAAGCACAAAATAGAAAGAGATATGCATAAGGCACTTAGAGCAAAGCATAAAATCTACTCTAATATGTATAATATGGTACATTAGATGTAATTCTCTTAATAAAAAATCTTCAAATGAATTCTATTGACTAGGATGTGTAATACCTCTCCATCTAGTTGGGAAAGTTGAAATGTGTTATATTCTTTGCATCAATGGATTAAATAAGGACCACTCGACAAGATGTCAAACTTTTTATGGTTGCTTGGTTTGGCCTTATTCAAATCCCATTTGAGGACTAGGTCTCCTTGACAATTATTTCTATAGATATTTTTTAAAAGATATATTAACCTAAGCCTGGTGAGACTCTAGTGTTTTCATATCAAGATCTATGGTTTCTTCAAGCTCCATGAGATCTGTCATTCTTACATTCATGGGTTCATCATCCATCATCTCAAGATGTTATGATAATTATATTATAGAGAGCTCAATGGAGATAGGAAATTTGGCTTCCCTTTCATACATGAGGGCATATGTATAATTTCTAATGGTAGCTTTAGGAATCACTCTGTTAACCTACAAGGCTATCTTTAGCTTAGTGTCCCATGTTCTTTGATTTTCTTCCATAGTCCTCCTAATGATTCTTAGTAAAATATTGTTTGTGGACTCTGATAGTCTATTTCATTGAGCATAGTAGTTGGAAGAGGTGCTAAGGTAGATACCCATTTTGAGATCCCACTCACTTGTTTTAAGACCAAGGAATGCCAATCCATTATCAAAAATTATGGTGGCTAGAACACCAAACCTAGTCACTATTCTATCATATAAATCTAAAACTAAAACCTCACTAGATTCTTTTAAAGCAATGGCTTCCACCCACCTAGTAAAGCAATTAGTTATAGTGAGTACCCATTTATTACCTACACTTGATGGTGGATTAATCATCCTTATGAAGTCTAACCCCATTGCATGAAGGGTTGTTCCACCTGAATTAGATTAAGTGAAAGGGATGTCAGTCTCTAATTTCCTATAAAAGGGCACACTTTTGGCATTTTCTAACCCATGCATGAACATATTTGAATAGGTTGGAGCAGTAATAATCAACCCATATTATCTTTTCTATTGTGGTCTTTGGTGTAAAGTGGCCTCTTATAGCTCCATCATGAAATTGTTCTAGGAGTTGGTTTACCTGGTCATCATCTATGCATCTAAGAATAACTCCATTAATGTACCTTATGAAAATTACACCTTATAATAGTGCATAAGGTATAGACTAAAGCCTAAAATACCTTTTTTGGGCTGTGTCTAAACCTTGGAGGTATTCTCCCATTGCTAAAAAATGAGCCATTTATTGAATTCAAATCTTTTAGAATGGAGTTACTCCTATCTTTGAATTGTCTTAGGTTGCCAAAACAACTTCCTTCTCTTCTTGAAGGTCATCTACCATGTTCTCACATAAGCCCTTACCCCTAAACAACCTGGTTACTTTGATTTCTATGTCATATTCCATGACTTTGGTGATCCAACCTACTCTCTTCTCACTCAAATTTTTCTTAAGGAGGAAATAATTTACTCTAGAGTGAGAAACCATAGAGTGAATCTTGTTGTTGGAGAGAATTGGTCTAAATTTTTTGAGACTTATCAGGGCTATAAGCACATGTTTTTCAATGAAGGTGTACTTAACCTCATCTCCATCTAACACTTGACTAAAAAAGGCAATTGGCTACTTTATTTATTTGCCATTCTTCTACATCAACTTAGTTGATATGCTATCAACATTGGCAAATGTGTACATGATGAAGTATTTAGAGAAATCAAGGTTTATAAGAGAGGGGGCCTGGACAATTTCCTTCTTGATGGCCTCAAAATCTGCCTTGCCTACACCTAACCAAGCAAATACTTTGCTAATTTTAAGCATGTTAGTGATAGGTTTGGCTAGTTTTACAAAATTGGGTATGAACCTTCTAATAAATTTAATATTCCAAAGGAAGCATTGGATCCCTTTCATATGTTTGGGCAAGGATAAGGATAAGATAACTCTTAATCTGTTAGGGTTGATGGAAAATCCTTATTTTGCATTATGTGACCCAATAGCTTGCCCTCATGTATATAGAACACACATTTATTAGGATTTAAAAAGAACTCATACTCTCTACATATTTATAAAATCACCCTCAAATGGCCTATGTGATCACTAGCATTCTTGGAGAAGACTGTGATGTCATCCAAATAGACTAGTACCATTTGATTTAGCAATCCTTTAAAGACCATATCCATGGCTCTTTGGAAGGTTACCCCAATATTTGATAACCCCAAATGCATATTTTGGTAAACAAAATTTCCCACTTAGTGGTGAAGGCAATATTATATCGATCTTCTTCCCTTACTAATACCTGGTTGTAACCTGAATAGCCATTTGTGAGAGAGAAATGTTCTAAACTTGTAAATACCTAAAGGAGTTGATCCTTAGATAATAGGGGGTAGTGGTATTTTAAGGATACGTTGTTTATATCCCTAAAATTGATGCACAACCTTATCTCTTTACTCTTTTTTATCAAAGTCATCAAATTAGCCACCCATGATGAATGCTTGATGGGAAAGATTATCTTAAATTCAATCACCTTAACTAGCTCTTTCCTCATAAAATCTTCTATTTTGGGGTTGGTGGGCCTTTTCTTCCTCATCAGATTGGCATTAGACTCTATATCTATGGTATGATGTTCTTTTTTTGGATCAAAAACCCTGTAGGTCACTATATTCCCAATCAAAGATGTATGCATACTCTTTTCAAATTTCTATGAAATCTTGTCTCTCAGCCTTACTACTTACTTTCCAAGCTTGAGAAGACTATCTTTTAAAATAATAACTCTCTCGTAGTTTTCTTCATTGGTTGGCATTTCTATTTTTTCCTTCCTCCTATGGTCCCCTTCAATAAATAGACCTTCTAGAGTTACCATCCCTTTGGGAAGTTTGTTGGATTTTAACTAAACAATCTTCTCCCCATATTGATGCTATAATATTCCTTGGTTGAGGGAGGAGAATTTTGCTTCTTGTTGTAAGAAATATGCAATTTGTTCATCATTTTCAAAAACCTACAAGTGAGCTTCATTATCTGGTACTAATGGACTTACCACTATTTTGACATGTGGCTACATCTTATTCCTCCTCAGTTCATTGGGTATATCAAATTGAGCTCCCACAACCATCAGCCTATCAACATACTGATTTAGTCTTCTTGACACTTCTTGAATGTCAAAGCCCTCAAAACATTTGATTAGGTCCCATAATCTATGATTTTAGGAAATCATCAAAGGTTTTTTGTGATGTTCTAACCTCTAACCTAGTTCACTATGATCTCACTATCCCCATACACTTGTAATTGTTTGATTCTTATTTTATTGGCCCATTAGAGATAATGAAGTAAAAATAAGTGTACAAGGAACACTCAAGAAACAAGTGTCATATCCATGATACATACATGAAATCATACATAGAACACATATGAGGCATATAAATTAGGCCAAAGGGACATGTGCACATGTCACTAAATTTGAGAAAATAATACATATAATGACATGTTCAAATGTCCACATAGACCATCATATCCTTCTACATTATAGGAACAACTGAATTGAAACCTACAAGAAGAGAAAAAAATTATTCTTGAGGGGGAAACTAACATTGAACTTACACCTACCCTGTGTTTACTCCTTGAACCATCAAATAACAATTTCCATATGCCATTGGGGTATTTTTGGGGTCTAATGAGGGATGGCATGGGTTTATCTTCTTCATGTAACAAAAATACACTCATACCCCTTTCTTTGACTCCTTCCAAATAATCGAGTAATTGATTATGTCCCCATAACTCATCCAGGAACATGTTTGGCACCTCCTTTGGATGAGTGCTTATCTCTCCCCCCATTGTAAATTCATCCTCATTGATGATGGTATAATTGATGTTGACATTATCTAGCTCATAGGGCTTTATATGGAATTGCAGGATGGGTTTAACCTTAATAGATACTTTTGTCCCATACCTAGTCATAAATTGCATGTATGACCAATCTATCACAAGATAGCCCCTAATCATTGATGTGAATTCACTAGATAAACATAGAGTAAAGGAGGAAGGCACATCCAAAACAAACACATCTTGTTTCATAGACCCACTTGGACAAGCATGCAAGGTCATGTTTAGGGCCCTAATGATGCTAGATGGCTTGGTTGAAGTTTCATCAAGTTTTATAACTCCCTTTCTTTGTGCCTCATATTTGAGGCCAAGATGGTTAGCTATGGCCTTTGGCATCACTAAGGTGTTATCCCCACTTTCTTCCAAATAATGGTGCACCAAAGAGTTTCCAATGACCATTGAAATATAAAAGAGGGAGGGTTTGGATATTTTACCTGACTGTCCTCTAACTGAGATTTTAGATGTATTGGTGAGAGCCTCATTCACCTTTTTAGTTATTTATCTTTAACTATCAAGGCATTGATTTTAGATAAACCTTCCTAGAGGATGTCCATTTGGCTAGGCAGGGAGAATACATCCCATATAAACACATTCACACTATATTTATTTATATGTTCAATAATGTTGATGGGTGACCCACCAACATTTATTTGTGCTTTGGGAGCCATTGCTATCATTTGTTGAATGTGTTAACCTTGAGGGGCTAAGACATATTTCTAATTATAAATCCTTGGAACTATTGGGACTTTTGGAATGGGAGTAAGCACAATTGGCTTATAAATTAAGGGAGTAATGGTAGGAGGTTCCTTTCTTGGTTTTAGGTTACCTTTCATATTTCTTCTTCTGAATCTTGTATTTTTAGCCACTGTAACATAAGCTTGGTTAGAACTAGCCTATTAGTTGAGTGAATAACACTCTTCTTGTTCATAGTTTACCATTATGGCACCTAATTAAACTAATCCTTGATTAGATTTCTAGCTTTGTTGGGGCTTATCTGGCATACTTATCATAGGTACCTTCATATTTTTTGCCATGAGAGACTGATTGTAACCAAAATTAATGGCTTACTTCCATTGATCATTGAAGGCTGGGGTAAAATCAATAGTTGGGATAATGGATTGTCCAAAAGACTAATTCCAAGGTATGGTTACTTCATCTTCTTAGGTCACATTATTCTGAACTAGAACCAAGGTTTTGGAAGTGATCAAAACATTATGGCTGTATTTTTTGCTTGTTGTTGACATATTGTCCTTGTCCATGATTTTGACCTTGGCCTTGGTAGTTCCCTCTATAAGGTGGCTTATTTGCATAAAAATCTTGCTATTGAGGTTGGTATGAACCTAGACAAGGCCTATTATATTGGGCCTACTTCCTCTTTAGGTTGACCAGTTCATTTCCAAAGGATTGGAATATGTTTCTAAGCTCTTAAAATTCCTTACTATCTAAGGAATTACCAGATCCTCTAGTGGAATCCTTTTCTTGCTGAAGTGGGGGTATAACAACAATCATTGGTGTTGGGATAACAAAATCTAGTGGGGGAATTGACACAAGATGTGGTCTAATTTTTGGGAACAAAGTCATTGGTGGCCTAGGCATAAGATTTATGGCTTGGCTGAGATAATTTTATAACTTAATGTACACCTCATAAGCATTGTTCAATACACTTCCTCCCATGAATTGGATCATCAAAACTATATCACCATTTAAAGCCCTTAAATAGTATAAGAAGGTGAAACTAGGAGTCAATCTGATAGAAACTAGAATTTTATCCCAAGTCCTTTGGAATCTAGTGTTGACGTCTTGCATGGATTCATGGGGAACCATCTTGATTGCATTGAACTATTTTATAAGTAACAAATGGTCACTCTTTTTTTGTGAATCTTTTATGCAAGGCTTCCCCTAACTGGTCCCGTGATTGGATATAATTTGGAGTAAGGCCTGTATACCAGTATAAATATTTAAATTTAAAAGAGACATCTAGTAATCTGATGTCTATATTTTCCACTATGACATTATAGATATTATAGAAACTAGCTATGTCCATGAGTTGCTCATTAGGAGTTGTAGCTTGGTCTCCTGTGAAATAGTGAACGCTTTTGATGGATGAAACTGGTATAGGATTATATTGTGGTAGGTTCAATGGAATTTTTATGTTAAAACCCATGAATGTGAAAGCTCCATGAGGAATCATATTATCAAGAGGGGGTACCAAGGGTGTGTTCATAAAGGTAGGCCTTGTAACCAGTCTAAGAAAAGGATTTCTTATATATGATAGAGTATTAACAAACCTTAACCTTTTAGATAAATTTAAAGTGAGATTAATAAATTAAAAAGGAGTACCTTTAGAGGATGACCTTGTTGTCACCTTTGGCATGAGATGAAGTTAATAGTCTATTACTAGTTTGAGTTCTTGGAATCTTCAGAGCTCAGATTCAATATATATTATTATGTGTAGATATCACCACTATGAAATGACCAAACCAACATCAAACCAGATTAGTATTCTTCAACATATTTGTTGTGTGAGTCCCATTAGGCATGCCAAAAACTATTAAGGCATGGAATTTCACCCTTTTGGGAGAGTTTTTAGGCTCTCTCACTTCTAACCCCATTATGGGAACAACCTCAAGCTTTGGGTATCTTGTAGTGAGACTGAACCTCTAGAGTAGGCTAGCTTCCTCTTTGATGATCACCTAAACTAAAACTAGGCTTACTGATTTATAAGAAAAGGGTTAGAAAGGATTGAGGGTTATTAAGAGAGTTAAAATGGTGATGCACAAAATTTTAAAAAGGGAAACATTGACGAAGCCTAATACAATAGTGATTTACACAATCTCATAAAACCATCCAGTTGCATTACTATTTCATAAATTAGGTTTAAAAATAATAACTGAAGTCAAAGAAGACTTATTAGAATCACTGAGATCTTACATTAGTGATAAGAAGAACACTAACTTAGACCTGAAACTAGATTTAAGACACTTAGAAATGATCAAGAAAGAAGGATCAAAAGTATAGAAGATTATTCTTCATAATGTGATAGTACACATACTTTCTTAAACACAATTCCAAGAGGCAAGATAGGTAAGGAAAGTCTTTATTGCTTAAAGAGGTTTTCATACAAGTTTTGATAGGGGCTTGCCTTATCAAAAGAGAGTCCCTACTCTTTCAGACTTGAGAGAGAGTCAAAATTAGAAAATGAAAGAGTCTACTTATAGAGTCTGAGAGAGAAGTTTATCAAAAAAATTTACAATTCTGAGAATACCTTCTAAAGGAAAAGAAAGGGATCATATAAAGGAAGGGGAAGAGAGAATTCTACATCTATTCATGAGCTATCCAAGATCATTACTTAAACTACCACCTTTTCCTAATGAATGGTATACCTAATTTTCTCTTATCTATACTAATCCATCATTTACAAGTTTCATCATACTAACCCTTGTGATCTTGAATATTTTCATTAACATGTAGGTGGAACTAGGGGACAAGAGTTTTTTTTGCATGATGATGCACCATGATTTACATTGATGAAGCAAACCCCTTAATAAATGAATGTTCCAACTAGTTTGATCTCATCCATCCTCCATGTCATCTTGCACTCTACTTCACCATGAGGATAAAATCTTTAGATCTTAAAATTATTAGGGAAAAACCACATCTATTTTGAGTGGTGGCTTGTCAAAGGCATGGATTGAGATGATTTTTCATTGATCGCATATCTGCTTAGCCTTGGATCTTGAACCATAATAACTATAGATGAAAACCAATCCAAGAATATTGGTCTCTCTATATTTATATATGTGGTACCACCTTCGATGCATGGTTCCATTTGATTAGTAAATTACTACCTCTAAAACATTATTTAAGCTTGTTTTCATATTTTTGTTGGCTTGGGTTGAGAACTAGCTTACTGACCTTCATTGAGAACCCCTTAGGCTCACTTCTTCTTATTGGTGATTGGTAATCCAACTTGGATCTATCAAATTGCTAACTTATTTCACTTTGTCAGATCTAACACATGATTGCACCTAGACCCTAGATCCTTGGGACCTTCTATTTCAACCTCATCCTCTTTATTAGTCCCTTAGATTTGCTAACCATTTGACCTCAGGTTGTATCATTGATTTTATTTTTAAAAATAGAATGTGTGCCATTAGATTTGCCTAGGTCCACCTTTTAAATTTAAAAATTTACTTTCTAGATCCTAAAATTGATGTTCACATGAATGGTTCCTTTTTTAATCATCTTTGCAAGCTCATAACTTGGAGTGCATGAATCATTATGGTGTCAAAATTTCAATAAATGTTATTTAAATTACAATAAGAAGACCCTTTTGATTTGTTGGTCCAAATATATTTCTAAATGCATCTATATAATGTTGAAATGATCTCCTCTGCATGATTTTGTATGATCTTACATCTACCATAGACAAAGGACTTCAATTGGTTGGGAGGCTGACTTTGATCAAGCATATCTTCCTTTATACATCATTGCATGATTTTAAATTTAGCTTTTGGAAATTAAAGACTAATCTTAATGAACCCATGTGATTACTTCCTCTTAAGAGTACCACATGTGAAAGATATGGTTTTGTGAAAATGCCCACTCTACTCTGCTTTGCACTTTTCTAAAAAATGGCCAAGTATGGGAAAATAATAGAAATTAGCTAAGGAACCAGTATTGGGTGCCCATCAATTTTGATTTACTTTATCATATGACCTAAAAGTTGATGCATACAAACTTGTCACAAATGTGAACAAATCTACATGACCATTTTTCCTTAACTCAGCACACATCATAATGGTGATTTTATAAAAGTGTCTACTTCAGATTTTCTACCATTAGATGAGAATGTCTTGATGAATCATAATGAATAACTTGATATATCCCCTTAATCTCCACACTTTTCCAAGCATTCTTAGTCTTCTATGGAGTCTCTATAATTTTGGACCTGTCCTTGAAAGTGAAAAATTATACTCTAAGTGGACCTAAAGTATTTTGAGAGATTTGCTAACTCCATGGTCTTGGTTTGATTCATGTTTGATATTTTAAGGCAAGTTTTTCTATGTAGGCCAAAAATGGCCAACAACTACTTCAACTACCAATTTAACACCACTCTAGGAATATAAAATACATATATTTTATGTGGATTTGGTCCTCACTCTTTGTCCTAGATAATGTGGATAAATTACAGGTATTTGATGATGATCAATAAATAATGTAGTTGATGAGGATTTATAGATCCTTTAAATGTCAAATAAAGTATTTTAGACACCCATATTTCGTACAAACATAGTTTGACATCATGTTTTATAGCCATTTTTCATGTATAAATTTGTTGATAGAGATTTAGATATATAGTGGTATGGCGTATTGTGGACCTCTTCATTTCCATCTTATTTCACTTGATTTACCCTCCCCTTGGGATTGTATATTATTTTAATACTCTTCATCCAATTTACACCAGAGATCCACACCTTTATTTCTTGTTATTTATATGGTTTTATCCCTCAGACACCTATGTCCATTTTGGACACTAGCAAAGATGTTAGTGCCCAAATACAACACAAGTGTCCAAGCTTATATTTTTTTTTCTTTTTACATATCTTTCACTTTGTGATCATTTTTAACCCTATTTTCCCATCATAGTATCATTTTTCATCCATCCCTAGATCTTAATTCAGAATTAAGAGGTCTTTATATATACAAAAGCTATAGTCTAATTACACTTCCTAAAACTTTTATTTGACCATTACCAAATTAGAAAATAGTATATATTTTAAGTTATTAAACTATATTACAATACTGACTGAATTGGGCATCTAAATCATTCAAAAGATCAAATACACTGTTGCATTGCTTGTACCAAGGGTTACTAAGACAAAGAGCATATAGTTGAATATTTATAATTCCACACACATACATAGGAGGGAAAATTGCATGTGGATTTGAGGTGTTCTTTAGCGTATTTGATATGTAGGAAACTATAAAAAAAAATAGGGTTACTAGGGTTAAATTGATTCATGTGATAACCTGTTTTTACCAAGTTATAATATGTCCAATGCAAAATAACTAGGATTTTTCTCATTGGATGAATTTAAAACATATGCAAGTATAATTTGAGGTACATGTTAATTATATAGGTGATAACACATGGCTAGTACAAATTTGGATCCATTCCCGTGTGTATCCTTGAGTAGACACCTAAGTCAAAAGTAGATACTTATGTCAATTCTACTATCCCTATTCAAAATATGCATATAATGTATAAAATAGTAAAAACACAGAATGAATAAGGTGAAAACCTATAATGTAACCATTTAATGAATCTTGAACACTATTTTAGCTCATAATAAAATAACAAACAAGCTAAGATGTCTCTTATCTATTAGCTATCTTGTACATGTATTTTATTTTTCATGCTAAATTAGAAAAGATAATACCTTGAGGTTTTATTAAAAAAAAGGCTACTAGATGTTATACTGAATGGCAAGTTTTAGGAGTAAATTAAGAATTTGAGATTTTGAGAGAGTATAAGGTGGATATAGATGAGTTTGTTATTCTATAATGATTCTATCCAAGTTGATAAGATTGTACATAGGAGAATTTAATCAAGATTGAAAATATTTGACCTAGAGAAACTCATGGACTATATAAGGCTAGTATGTGATTAAAGCAAAAGGGAGTGAATGCATGAATATAATGTCAAGAATGAATGAATGATAGGTATTCAAAGGTTATAAATAAATATAAAAATACTTAAATAATCTTGTTCAAAGAGCATACATGAGATTTATGTCAATTCAAAAAGAAAGTTTCCAAATAAAGGAAATTTGAGGACTTTTGATGCATATATAGTTTGTTCCAGGTGTTAGAGCTTAGGATTAGGTAGAGTATGAAAGAGTTAATTTGCATCAATGTGGATGATTTATAAGTCCTTAAAAATAGTCTTTTGAATCATATGAAAATTAAAAATACACTGGGATGTAATATATTAGTTTCATTAGTCCAAAAATAACCAAGTTAATTTTTAAGAAACATTATAAAATCTCAAGGTTTAAATTGAATCATAATTGATGCCCAGGGTTTGATTTTCACAATTTGAATTTTTATAAATATAGGAATTTATGAAAGCCTTATATTTTTACATATTAAAACCAATATCATGGATCTCTAATGATTATAAGGCCTTGAATAAAGATATTCAAAAAATAAGGGTTCCTTAGTTGAATTTTAAAATGGGGTGTGTGTTTTAGGGAACAAAAAATGATGACTCAATGAGAAAATACTCCTAATTATTTGAGAACCTATAATCTTAATAGTCCATCATAATATAATTGTTTTCTCTAACATGAAACTAATAAGTAAATTATTCACTGGAAAAAGATCCTCCTTCACCATGTAACATACTAACTCTTTTCACTCCTTGGATTTGTGTGTGATTTTATGAATTTAGTTTCCTCTTATTATGAATTTTTTTATGAATTATTAGATAAACACTATAATTTTTTTTTAACTTCATATTTTTTAACCAAATAGTAAGAGAATCATGGGAATTAATGTGTTTCAATCCAACCCTCCATAGCCCTGATAGAGATACCTTTGATTCAAATCCAAGTCTTTCTCTACTTCTAGCAAGGCATCTATATCCCTGATAGAGATTACTTGAATCACCCATATTCTATAAATTTTTCATGATTTTTTTTTTGAAACACAAATAAAAGGATTATAAATCACCATTGGTTGGGTGTATGTATAAAATAACTTTAATCAATATGTCCCTACTAGTGTGAAAGCATTTCTATGTTTATTTTCTCCCATCCAAGTTTTAAATGTAATAGTGTAAATGATCTTTGGAAATGAAAAGTCTTTGGAAATTTTGCATGAGTATATCATAGTATATCCCAAAGGTATAGTAAACTCATTCATTCTAAGTAGAACATAATTTAGTCATAGCACATGTTAATCTTAGGATTTTAAACATTGGTAGAAGAAATCATTGTGAATATCAATTGTGTTTCCTTCTATATTTCCCCCTTATTTTTGGAAATTCATTTATAATTAAAACATAAAAAATCAACTGGTCTATTTTTTAATTTTAGGAAAATTAATCTAGAAATCATAATAATTATTCTACTTAAAATAAAATGTAGAGAGTAGGAAACACTAATATAGAAAAAGAGGAAATATTATTCTATAAAGAAAAAAAATTATTCCACTCCTACATCTACATACTCACTTATAGTGATTCTAAATCATCTCCATTTAGAGAAGACATGAAATAATGTTTCAAAAACTATCCATTGATAGGAAAAGTGAGGTCATTACCTTAGATGTCCTTCAAGTGAAAGGCATCTTACCTAGAATTTCAAATATTTAATATAGGCCAATCCATAAAGGAGTGGACTTATCATGTTATTCTTTATTCTCATGTGTTTTATCTCATAAAATTAATGGGTTTTAAATCCTAAAATATTTGACCTTAGACATTTTATCAAACGATCTCTTGATAATGTCTTAGTGCTTCCTGAAGTTGTGTAGTGTTTTAGTTCATGCATCTTCCATCTAGACTATATCAAGTAGTCTGGACTGGATTATTTCATATTACCCCATGTACTCTTGCATGAATGGGTATGTTTGGATTTTAAGAATGATGGAGAAAACTATATTTTATCCATACACTAGTAGAAAGGTGGAGCTTTGAGGTTTTTCTTGTGTGTTAATCTATTTACAAATAATGCAAATTTTAGTAGCATATGTCACTCTCTTGGTTTATATTGTGTTGAGTTGATAGTATCCATAATATTATTATTTTTAGATTAAGCTATTACATTGCCTTGTGGATATTAATTTGAGGAGAACTTAATGGTGATTTGGTTATTGTAGGCTCGCTCAATAAATTTAGTAGATTTGAAAGATAGACCATTATCACAAACTAAGGAGATTGGATCACCACACTTAGTTAGTATATTCTCTTTTAGAAAATTGATAACATCTAGTGCTTTATATTTATTAGTGTCTATAGATTTTGTCCATATAGTCCAATAGTCAGTGGATGTTAAGATAAACTTATGCCCTATTGAATAATTTAGGTTTATTACTCCAATGAATTCAAGACCCCATTAAGAAAAAAGGTGTCCTTCAATGACTATTTATAGAGGCATGAAGGAATTCACCATTATATTTATAAATACCTAGCATTCATGGTAGGTCTTAACATGGCTATGTGTATCTTTGAAAATCGTATGCTAGTAATATCCCATCCTAAAGATTTTTTGATTTAATGTGTTTCCTTAGGGATGTCATTAACTACATTTCGATGTATATTTTTAAGGATGTTCATAAATTATTATTTTGAAACACACCTAAATTATATGCATTCTTAGTTATTCTAGTATATGACTCCATTATCTATCATATAATGAGTTGATTTGAGCATAAGGGCTCATCTCTACTCTATGTTTAGCTCATAAGGACATGTACCCATGAGTAAGTACTAGATTATTTGAGCATACAATTCACCACCACCTACATAAATATCATTTATTTGTTCACTACAAATGCATGTATTAGTCTCATTCTTGATTTGGATGATTCCTTGACCTCTTACCATCTTAGTTGGTCTAATTAAGAGATCAAAATCTTGTAATTTTTCCATGTACGTATGTCTTCTTTCACATAATTCATTCTATTTGAGCATGATATTGATAGTTGGGTCAGGAATGATGGAAAGATTCTTTTTCTTAAAATATAATTCCTAAACATTTTCATAGCTTGATCAATGTATATATTTGTTTGTATATCATTGAATATTTTAACATTGTATTTATCATATTGGTAATCATGAAAGAAATTAGATGTTAATTTAACCTACATTTCATGTGATTACAAATTCATTATTATGATCTGAGGCAAATGAATAAAGGTATAGATCCTTAGTAAAATTTAGGCTAATCAGAACTAGAGCTTGAGGAATGGTAATTTTGATATCTTGAAAATATTTCTTAGTTTCTATTTTCCATTATATTTTAGCATTTTGATTTACTATGGAATTAAATAGATGGATAATATTTGAAAATCCAAAAATGAATTTCCTTACAAAATCTATCTTACCAAAGAAAGACTTCAACTTTTTCTTAATGTTAGGAGGTTCAACTTGGAAATGGTCTAGATTTATTCCAGGTCAGTGGAGATTCAACCTTAGTGATGATAATGCATAATATTTTTCCTTCAATTATTCTTAAGATGATTTTATTTGGATTGAGTGATATTACATATCTTCTTCACATGCCAAACACTCTCTATATATGGCTTGCATGATCAAATTTATTTTTTGAAAACACTATTAGGTCATCCATATAAATGATGATGAATTTTCAAATGAGTCTATGAAATGAAAAGTCCGTATCTCACTATAAGTTAACTCCTGAATTTATTAGGTTAAAATTCATCCTTTGTATGCAAAATTTCAAAACTTTGTGGTGAAGTCAATTTTCATTATGTCTTGTGCATCTACCAACACTTTATTTAAGATTGAGAATTTGTCTAGGAAAGACATAATCTCAGATCCACTAACCATTTGAATTACATCACCTAGGGATGAAAAAGGATAGTTATCATTATATGATGTTTGGTTTAGATTTTTGAAGCCACACATAGCCTAATATCTCCATTCTTCTTCCTGACTGGTACCAAGTTGGATACCCAGGTAGAATTCTTGATTGGGATGACAATCTTGGCATCCAATAGATTTTATACTTATTTTTGGATGAGATGTTTTAGAATAGGACTTATTGGCCATTGTATTTACCTTAAGGGATTATGTTTAGCTTTAGTGGGATTGTATGTGTGATGACCCTAGGATTAAAGACCTTTAGATATTTATATGTATAATTGATCACATATTTTTATTTTTTCATTAGACACCTCAACCATTTTTACTTACTTTCAATACAACTCAAAACCCATGTTCACATGTTGGAGATGTTGGTTAATGCCTATATTCTCCTTGATAAAATCAAACTTAGTCATTTTAAATTATTTTTTTATTTTGAGCTTGTGGATCCAAATCAAAAGTTCACTTTATGAAAACCATCCCCATGAAAATGTTTTTCTATTTTATATGTAAGACATCATCCTCTCCTATATCTTGAATGCTCATAGGTTTAACATCCTTTGATTTATTACCTAGGATTCAATAGCTCCATCACTATTCATAAATTGTATAATATGTTGAATATCCTCAAATACCTAGAAGTTATCCATATTGGCTTAGATAGAGGGACAAGGAACCAAATCCATAGAGAATTTATACATTTTATATTCTTGGAGCCATCCCAAATTCAAGTTACTAGTGAATCTATCATCTAGTTTCTTTTCCTTGGGATGGCCCTAATGTTGAATGATTTAAAGGATTTGATCAGGTCACATGGTTGGTGTTTGTACTTATTCAAGTAAGTGAGTTTACATTGATATTTATTTTTAATATGGTTAACAAGTACATAAGAATCACTGAATATTTTTTAACTACTTGACATTATGATTTAGTGAAAACTATAGGTCAAGGATTAGAGATTCATACTCATCTCTGTTATTGATGCAAGGGAATTATAGTCTATACGTAGCCATATACTACTTCTTGTCAGGGTAAATCAAGGTTACACTAACACCTAAACCTTGTTCTAATATTGATCCATTGAAGTGGAGAGCCTATAAGTAAGAAGGACCTTAAAAATTTTGTTTGTGAGTTTTTTTCTTGGTAGTGAAAATATACGCACCCACATGTGAGGCTACAAGGTTGACCTTTTCATTTTTAGCATTATACTCTATGATCAAGTTCTTAATATTTGATTCTTGGTCTACTTGGATCTGGTTGGCTACTCTTTTATAAGGTAACCAAATGTGTGAGAAATCTATGACCATGTACCCATTTAGTGTCTTTAATAATTCATGACTCAATAGAAGTCCATAAGCTTCTATAATGTTGATGACTAGAATATCTATGTACTATTGTATATTTGTCTCAAATGTAAGATATATCTTCACATTTTTTAGTTCTCCAACACATGGGATAGAAGACTTGTATAGCTTTAGGACCACTCTTTTTTAACTATCTGAGTTCAAACTTAATTTATTGCATATATTTGTAGGCATCACATTGGATGAGGCAACTAAGTCTACCAAATAATTATGCAGATTATTTATAAACATTCTGATGGTTAATATAAAATGTGAAATCTCAAGCTTGTTCTTATAAACAACCATGTTTGCATGTGTAGATTTTTATTTTTTAGTAGATGATCTTCTATTCAAATATTTGAGTAGAAACTCTCTCTATTTGGTGATATGGGCTAGATCATGAAGTATGATATTAGCCTTGATATTTTTCATGTGTTTAATAATATTATACCCTCTTTTTATCTACACTCTACAAATGATCATTTTATTTTGGATGGGGTGGATTGTCTTGGCATTATGATCTTGAGGAGTGGTAATACTATTATTTAGAGGCATGGAGGTAGTAGCAGGATCCTTATTCCTTGTATTATACTTTTTCATATAGAATTGATAGAAAACATTTATATTATATGTATTGTGCTCATGTTCATTTTCATACTCCACTAGGAATAATAAGTGTTGGAATAATTATCATTGATGTGAAAGGAATTGTAATAAATATTAATGGAAATGTCAAATGGAATTCTTACTAGAAGTGAATGGAAGTGTCAAATATAATTATTGTTGGAAGCAAATAAAATTGTAATAAAAAGTGAATGAAAATTGTTAGGTTGTGGAGCTAAAAGCTTCACTGATGCAAACAGGGAAGGAGGTTGCTGAGTTGCAGAGCAACAGACATCGGTCTGATCAACCAACGTCAGTCATATCCAGTGAGTAGAGCAACTGACATCAGTCAGTATCAGTCGATGTCGGTCCTCTCTAGCTAGATAGGGACTGACATTGGTCACCTGTGTGGTTCAAAACTACAATTTCTATGGACAGTTTGTTAATGAACTAGTTGTTTGCATGTTAAAGGCTAATTTTAGTCTTGGAGCTGCGGATCTAATTATTGTAATTTGATGTCTAATTATTGTTTGCATGAGATCTATATAATAGACTCATGGGCTGTATTGTAAAGTGTGCTAGTTGAGTAAGAGCAAGGTTAGCTCCTTCAGAGTGAAGAGAGCAAGGTGTATTCCTGCTAGTTCTACAGGGGTGCCGAGTGTGTATGATTAGAGAGATCTGTGAGATAGCAAGATTTGGTAGAAGATCCACTGGGGTACTAGTTTAGAGAATCATAAGGACTTGGTGAGGCAAGGACAAGGGTTCTTCAGGATGTAGAGAGATCTACATGGTAAGTAAGATCAGTTGATCTATAGGTGTGTGTGCGTGCGTGAGATCTAGGTTTGCAGGTGTGCAGAACCAAGTTGATTTGCAGGTGTGCAAGGCCAAGGAGGGTAACAACACAGTAGGTAGCAAGATCAGGAGAGATCTACTTGGAGTACATTGTGTACTTGGAGTATGTGTGTATACTCAGTCATGGAGTACGTGGAGTACTTGTGTATTGGTAGTAGTGATACTGACTGGTGGTACTGGTAGTAGTGATACTGAATGGTTGGAGGTGAACAACAACTCTATGTTTGAGTTATGCATTTGGACTGTAATTGAGAGAGTGAGCTCTTGAAGAGATTTACTATTTATGCCCTAGAGGTGTGGGAGCCCTAGAGGTGTGTAAGGAAGAAGACTATGGCATCTTCTTTGTTGTATTTCCTTTTGGAAGAGTATTAATACAATTGGGTATTGTCTCTCATATTCTGTGTTATTCTAAATTCTAGTTACTTGTTACTTTTGGTTAAATTCAACATTTAGTTGCTTGTACATGGTAATCAATGGTGCTTTTTAGATCCTGACAAGTGGTATCAGAGCTAAGGTTGCAAGGAGCAAGTTTGTGTTTGATTACAGGTCACTCTTAGGGGTTTTTGATTGAGTGGGAGTATAGCAATGGTAGAATAAAGTAAGCTAAGAATAGAGAAATTGAAAAGCAAGAATGGTCAATTATAGTGTTATGGAAAGAAAGTGCAGGTAAAGAAAAATTGTTGGTTGGTAAAAGATCAGCATGAAGGAACTGAAGAAGTAAATGTTGTAGGTGTTGTTGCATAGGATGCTCTGGGATGTTCCTTGGATAAAGTAGAATCTTGTTTTATAAATTTTGTTGCCTCTTTCCATGCAGCCCAAAATAAAGTATTTTTCCATGTTAAGGTCTTTGGAGACTTTGGAAAGATTTATTTAGGGGTTGGTGTGCCTTGTCAAAGTTTTGGCAAAGGGGAAGTGCGGCTAAAATTGCAGATGGCCAACACATGGGTGTTGAAGGAGGTCATACAGGTCCCAGTCTTGAAGATGTAGCTAATTTATTCAAGAAATTTGGGTGATGAGAGATGCACATGAACTCTCATAGCGGATGCACTTGAATTAACTGGTGGTAAGAAAGTAGGTATCCTTTATCTATCTACTTATATTACTGATTCTTCTTCTGTTGCGAAGACGTGGCTTTGTAGGCTTGGTCACATGAGCAAGAAGGGGATGCATGTTCTTAAGTGAAAGATAGATGTTTTTGACAGACTTAAGAACTGGAAAGCCTTAGTGTTTATGGAGGAGATGATGGATAGAGATCAATGGAGAAGGTTGAGTAACTCTGAGCAGGGTAGTTTAGATAGGGTTTTGATCCAAAGAGAGCTCATGGGTAAAAATTCATCACTCACAGGAGAACACAGGAACCAACATCAGTCAGGAGGAACTAGCATCGAATAGATAGATGTCGATGTCGGTCATGTGCAAACTAGAGCTGGTGGTGTCAGGTAGGGTGGCTACCAGTGTCAGTCAGGGAACTGACATTGGTGACTAGGTAAGACCGATGCCGGTCAGGGAACCAGTGTCAATAGAAAGGATAGTTGCATGGAACTGATGTCAATCAGATGCAGACTATGTGGTGATCGAGGTTGGTCACTAGAATATATTTTAGGCAGACAACAAGCTGTCAGCCTCTAATTCATTATTCCTCTTCTTTATACTTGTTTCTCACTATAGAGTAAGAAGGATCTAGGAAACAGTGTGAGCATGGCATGAATAGGATGTAGAACCAAATGAGAGATTTGGTAGGGTTGCCAGCTGGTATGAAAGAACTAAAAGATGAATGGATATGTGAGATGGAAGGCCAAGTTATATGGTCTTAAGGAAGCTCTAGGATAGTGGTATAGGTTTGATAGGTGGATGACAAAGCATGGCTTTAGTCAATGTCATTGTAACCATTGTGGTTTCTTTACCAGGTGGGTGATGATTGCAACATCATCCTGTTACTGTATGTTGTGTGTTTGCTTGATGCAAGGTTACACATACATGGTTTTCTCTGAGCTAAAGGTAAAGTTAGTTTAGAGGTATGTCATGAAGAATTTGGAGGAGTGAAATTCTTTGGCATAAGTGTGTTCTAGAGACATGGAAGGTCACAGGTTGATTTTGTCTCTAGATGATTGTGTGAAACTGGTTAACACGCCGATGGGTTGGATAATTTTATGAATAGTGTCTTGGTTCACATGATGAGGTTAAGTACATGTGTACTGGACTTGAGGTTACCCACGCAGTGGGAGATGTCACAAGTTTGGAGCCAATCTAGGAAAGAAGTAGTGGAGGGTAGTTCAGTGGATTCTTAGGTATCTGAGAGGGACCAACAGTAGGGATTTTTGATATGCAAGGTCAAGTTTTTTTTCTACATGGGTTTGTAGATGTGGATGCGGTAGGTTACTTGGATGACAGGAGGTGCACCACAAGTTTTGTGGTGGTTGGTCTTCAAGGTTGAGCTTGAAGAGGGATACAAGCCAGGAAATAGATTAGATGGTGTACATGTATAGGTACAGGTGTAACTTTTATCTCCAAGTGGGAGATTGTTAGGTACTGGTTTGGAGAATCATAAGGACTTGGTGAGGCAAGGACAAGGGTTCTTCAGGGTGTAGAGAGATCTACATGGTAAGTAAGATCGGTTGATCTACTTGTGTGTGTGTGTGTGTGTGTGTGTGTGTGTGTGTGTGCGCGTGCACGCATGTGAGATCTAGGTTTATAGGTGTGTAGAACTAGGTTTATTTGTAGGTGTGCAAGGTCAAGGAGGTCAGCAACATAGCAGGTAGCAAGATCAGGGGAGATCTACTTGGAGTATGTGTATACTCAGTCATGGAGTACGTGGAGTACTTGCGTACTGGTAGTACTGATACTGACTGGTGGTATTGGTAGTAGTCATACTGACTGGTTGGAGGTGAACAACTCTATGTTTGAGTTGTGTGTTGGGATTGTAATTGAGAGAGTGAGCTCTTGAAGAGATTTACTGTTTATGCCCTAGAGGTGTGTGAGACCTAGAGGTGCGTAAGGAAGAAGACTTTGGCATCTTATTTGTTGTATTTCCTTTTGGAAGAGTATTAATACAATTGGGTATTGTCTCTCATATTCTGTGTTATTTCTGAATTTTAGTTACTTGTTACTTCTAGTTAAATTCCACATTTACTTGCTTGTACATTGTAATCAATGGTGCTTCCTAGATCTTGACAAAAATGTTAACATAAATGTTAATGGAATTATCAATGAAAATCTTGATGAAAATATAAATAGTCACATATTTTGGTTTATAGGTACCTCTTAGATGGTACACATCCTTTAAAGGCTATATAAGGGAAAAGAGATGTGGAAGTATTACAAGAATTTGATTTGATTGAATATCATATAAGTGTGAGAGATAAAGAAGAGAGGAAGAACATAAAATGAAATAGAATATATCTTAATAAAGGAATTGTGAATGTAAGATATATTCTAATGAAGAATATCATTTGATAATTATGAAAGAGAGGAGGCCAAAAATTATATAACAAAATTAGTGAGAGAGAAAGTGTAAAATAAGAAAATCCATCATTTGATTGAAGAATCAATCACAAATGATGGAATCAATTTGGATTGGGGTTGGTGCCTCATATTCTAGGGGTTGGTGCTCATGAATTGGCTAGGTTAGTGCTTGGAAAAGGGTATCAGTGTCTTCAGTGGGTGGGTGCTCATAAATTGACTAAGTTGGTGCTTAGTTTGGGGATTGGTGTCTCTAGTAGGTTAGTGCCTATAAATATTGTAATATATATATATATATATATATATGTATGTATGTATGTATGTATGTATGTATGTATGTATGTATGTATGTATGTATGTATGTATGTATGTATGTATGTATGAGCAATATTTTTTCATGGTTTTCTCCCAAAGGGTTTCCACATAAATCCTATGTTCTCTTGTGTTATTAATTAATAGATCTTGAATTTTTATGGTTTTTGTGGTTGATTAAATTCAAAATATTAAAATTTTATCTTATACTAATTCACCCCCTCTCAGTATAATCCTATACTTAATAATTTTTATCAGAGCAGTTCCATCAAAATCAGTCTAACCACTAGAAGGTAGATCTTAGGAACACACATGGCTAGTCATGAAGGTCAAGATTTTTTCTCCATAAACAAAACACCATTATTTGATGTATTTTTTTTTTTGGGAGTATAAGGATGAGAACATATCTTATGGATCTAAGTTTGTATATTTGGTTATCAGTAGCAATGGGTTATATAACACCAATAAATCAACAAATGGATTAGGTTGGAAAGAAGGCATGTGACAAAAATGTGAAAGTGATGAATGCCATTTTATATGGCTTATTAGAATCAAATTTAATAAAAGTAATGAATTATGTGTAAACAAATGATATATGGGAAAAATTATAAAATATCTATGATTGGGACACCAAAGTGAAGTAGGCTAAAATCCAAACCCATAGAAGGCAGTTTGAGAGTCTAAAAATGAAAGAAGAAGAAAATGTTGCATCATATCTTCTTTGTATGGATGAAATTGTGAATGGCATTAGAGGACTTGGTAAAAAAATAGAAGAGATAATAATAGTGCAAAAGGTACTAATATCTCTCCCATTACTATTTGATCTTAAGGTTTTAGCAATTGAGGAAATAAAAGATCTAAACACCCTAGATAGGGATGAGTTGCATGGAATCCTCATAGCATATGAAATGAGGATAGAAATAGAAAAATTTTCAAATAATGAAGCAACCTTTAAAGATTCAAATAAATTCAAAAATGAAAAACCTAAGTCAAGTGATGAATTAGAAGAAGAAGAAGAAGAATCTCTCTTTTTTTTTTTTTTTGAAAAATCTTAAAAAGGGATATAGCAAGTATAAAAGTAAGCTTCCTTTCAAATGTTTCATTTATGGTGAGAGTGAATTTTGCTTCTAAGTTTCCTTGTGTAAAAGATGATAAAATTGATCAAGATGAACATGCTAAGGTAGGAAAGAGAAAATATTTATACAAAAATAACTATAAACTAAGTAAATATGAAAAAAAGAAAAATTATGAAAGATATAAGAAAACCCTCTACACCAAGGAAAGTATCTCAAAATAAGAGAGCAATGAGATTTATTCATATAATGATAAATAATAAACTCTTTTCATGGAAATAGAAACTAATAATGATGAAGACCAAATGTTTATAGGAGAGGAAGAAAATATTGAAGATGAAGGAGAAGTGGATTTGGAAGAAGAACTTGTCTGTGCCTTGAATGATACAAGGAGGCTCAGGAAAAAGAATTTGAATAAAAAATTATAGCTTCATAATTATGAATAAGATGTAAATTTGAAAATGAACATATCTCAAATATTCAAAGAGTTATAAAAGATCATTACCAGTCCAAAAAATCAATTAGAAGAGGAAAAATGAATTGAGGAGGTAATAAGAGATCAACTACAATCAAAAAATGAAAATTTTGCTAAGCTAGAAAATGAGATTATTTCCTTGAGGAAGGATTTATAAAAAGTGAACACTAAACTGATAAGAAGCTTAAGATTTGAGAAGAGCACCAAGGTTCTAGATGAGATTCTAGATCATCAGAGGTCATTATTCAACAAGTAAGGTCTTGGCTATGGAGATGAACAAAAGCTTGCCAAGGAGGATGTTAAATTGCTAACCCTATGAAGATAGAAGAGAAGACTTACCTACACAAAAAATTTATACAACTAGAAGACAAAGTAAAGAATCATTGGTAGGATATAAGATCATTCTTGCTAAAATAGTTTGATAGGTACCAAGGATAATTTTATGGCTATTGTTTCAATTGAAATATGTTTGATTATAAATCAAAGGAGTGTAAGATAAATGGAAGTAATGGATACACATGAAAAAATGACATAAATTTAGATAAGAGGAATGGGTATTCAAGAAGTCAGTGTGTATGAAATTATGGCACAAGTGAAGGATGTGGAGGAATGGTTGTCATTGGAATAGAAATAAAGATTCATATGATTTCTCAGGTAGAAATTCATTTATTCCATTGTCAAAAGACATTGTATGTTATAATTTCAATAAGTATGGAAATATACTAAGATGATGTGGAAGAAATATTATAGACTAGAATAAGAAAGAGGATTCTCAAACCAAACTCAAAAGAGAATTCATGAAATTTTGGAAGTGGATGGATAAGATAGATAAATAAAAGGAATAATTTGTGTTTTTGCAAAAGGAACAAGGAGCAATGACAAGGAGGACATGATGAAACACAAAGCATAAAGAGAAATGGTAGTAAAGGTAATGTTGAGTCATGAGCGATATGATGTGTATAGTGTAAATATTCTATGAAGAGGAACAATAAAAGAATATATTAAAATAAGTGGTATGAAATAAATTTGAGATTGTAACAAAGATAGTAGAAGAAGATAATATTTTTTTCCTAGTGACTATGAAAGGAAGCATTAGTTTAGGGGAAGATGGGTATATAACCCTTTGCCATTGATGTCAAAGGGGAAGAGAGAAAATAAAAGGGGAGAAATACATCAATAGGAGAATCATGGACAACCATTTACCATTGATGTCAAAGGGGGAGAATTGAAGATAGGGGGAACAAAGGAGGATAACAACAGCAAGGGGGAGTTCATATACTAATTCATAGGGATTGCCATCAATGATAAAGGGTGAGATTATTGGAATAATTGCCATTGATTTAAAAGTAATTTTAATAGATATGAATGGAAATGTTAAATATAATTGTTGTTTGAAGTGTCTTATTATTGAAAGTGAATGGAAATGTCTAGAAAAATGTTAATGCAATTGTCAATAGAAATGTCAACAATCACATATTTCATGAAAAGGTGCCTCTTGGATGGGACACAATTTAAATTATATATATGGGATAAGAAATGTGGAAGTATTACAAGAATTTGATTTGATTGAAGATCATATAAGTGTGAGAGAGAAGGAAGAGAAGAAGAGAAAAAAATGAAATAGAATATCTATTAAGCAAAGAAGTATGAAGGGAATATTTATTCTAATGAATAATATCATTTGAGAATTATGAAAGAGAGGAGAAAAAAAATTATATAATAAAATTAGTGAGAGATAAAGTGTAATATAAGCAAATCCATCATTCAATCAAAGAATTAATCATAGAGGGTGGAATGGATTTGGCTTCGGGTCGGTGCTTCATAGTCTAGGGTTTGGTGCTCTTGTGGGTCAATACATCATAGTCTAGGGTTTGGTGCTCCTATGTGTCGATGCTCATGAATTGGCATGGCTGGTGCTTGGTAAAGTAGATTGGTGTCTTCAGTGGGTGGGTACTCACAAATTGACAAACTTAATACTTGGTTTGGGGATTATTATCTCTAGTAGGTTGGTGTCTATAAACATTGTTATATATATATATATATATATATATGTATGTATATATGTATGTATGTATGTATGTATGTATACATATTTTGTCATGGTTTTATCTCAAAAGGGTTTCCATGTAAATCTTGTGTTATCTTATGTTATTAATTGCTAGATCTTGATTGTTTATGATTGTTTTGGTTGATTAAATTTAAAATATTAAAATATTATCTTCTACAAATTTATCCCCCCTCTAATTATAATCATGTTCTTAACACAAAGTCATATGTCTAAAATACCATTGTTGTGTTGGGGGAACCTATAAAAGTAGAAGATGATGGTTTTGTTTGAATTATAAAACCATCCTATTTGTGCATCTCTTTCTAAATGATCTAAAAGGTAGTGTATAATTATATGAACTCTATTTCACCATGTTGTTTTATGTACTTAACACCAATTAGGAAGGGATACTTCCAAGATGTGTATATTTGGCATCTTATTGGGTGGTTTTTTCTTTGAATTATTTCAAGGATTGTTGAAAGGATTTTTGTACCTCTTAAATTCAAAGTTTTTCTTGGAAGTCTATACCATAGTGTTTCCCATTCATTTATAAAAGATAAATAATAGATTTATTACCTTCTACACCATTTTTTAGATAACATCCAATTTTTATTTTATGTAATCAGTTGTAATACCCTATGTAGTAATAGTATTAAATAGTATCAAAGATTAGTTCCAATTTTGCTATTTGGATACAGACATAGGATTGTTCAATAATCTAAGGTGTATTTTAGGTGGATCATGGGGAAAAGTAAATAAAATGTACACCTAATTTTGTTCTAAGCCACAATATTATAATTAGTCTTTGTAATTGGGTTAAAGGCTTGAAAAATAGGACTTGTTAAGTGGGGCCAAGGCTTGTGACTGAAGGTTCAATTTTTAGTATGAATTTTGAGTTGTTGGATTAAATCATGCAATTTAAAACCCAAAACATCAAATTGACTAAATAAGATCTAGATCCATTAGGATCAAATACAACTAGATAGATACATAATTCAACCTGCACTTAAATCCTAAAGCTAATTACTCCAAACCATGATTAAACAGATAAAAGACAAGAGAATTTGGATTGAGATTGCCTTAGACTCAAAATTTTGACATTATGTTGGCATGTTAAGGATGTTGATTATGGTTGTATTTGGCATGGAGATGTTATGTATTACTCTATGTATTGGTTTCCATAGAGGAGTGGAGTTTTTATTATAGAATATGAAGGGAAAATCAATGGTTATAATTCAAAGTTAGATTATGGAGATCTATAATGGAGGATTATCCAAGGAATTTTAAATTCCTTGGAGGGTTCTAAAGGTAGAAAACTCTATAATCTCTTTGGGAGATTTAAGGATGATTAGGGATAGATTAGATAGGTGATTAGGAGATTATAGAGAATCTATGGGGTAGATTTGTAGTAAATCCTAGGAATAGGTAGGTGGGTGGGCTTTAGGAGTTTAAAATTCCCAAAATAATAGATAAGATAGATTAGGATGGGATAATAAAGATTTAAGAGGATTAATGAAGAAGTGGGATAGAATAAGGTTAGTAAACATAGAATAATGAAGGAGTATATTAGATAAAAGGGGATAAATTAGTGAGGATAAATTAGATTAGACAAGATAAATTAAATTAGTGTCAACTAATAGGAATATTAGTGATAATGAAAAGCAAGAAAATTTAGGTGTATACATTTTGCCCCTCTTTGAAAGGGAATTATGAGTGGATGAAGTGGAGTCAGTAATGGTATTTCAAATTAAAAACCATTTAATTAAATAATGTTAGTGGAAGTGATATTAGTGACTATGATGGCTCCTCAAGGGGACATTCAGGGAAGAATCAGATGGATGGCCATTTGAAAGAAGAAATGATGGGTGGGATGACATGGATAGAAAATGGGATAGGATGTAAAATATGAGATAGAAGATGAAGAAGATGAATTCAAATTTGAGAAATGAGCTACATATTGATGATGCCCCTAGGAAAGACATATGCAAAAGGAGTAGAGATGACTTTGTCATAGATGTCGACACATCCCAAGGGGGAATCAACTATAACATGATGATGATAGGATTAGAAGGATGAAAGATTTAGATGTATCCAAAGCAAAGATTCATGTAATGGAAAGATATAGGTTAGGATAAGATGGTGATTTGATAGGATTAATGATGGGTGTAGATCAAATCTAAAGTCCAATGATATGATGAAGGAAATGAAATAAAAGAAATGATAGGATTAAGTGAAAAAGGATAAAGGAGAATAATTAGAATATAATTCAAATCAAAGATCAACAACATGATTAATAGTGATGATGCCCCTATTAAGGACATATGTAAGGGAATGATAGATGATAAAGTAACCAATAAATGATTGATGGAAGAAAATATGGAATTTGTTACTTGTCAAGCCCAATCAATGGGTATGGGAGATTAATGAAAAAAATTAGGGAGATCATCATGATAATGGTGATTGATGAATTAATTAAGGAATGAATTATTTATATTATAGCTCAAATATTGGACTAACGTAATACTTGAGGATGATGAAAGATGAGAGAAATGTCATGATAGGTGTGGGGAAAGAGGAGATAGTGGTTGAACTATCTTTAGGCACTAAAAAGTGGCCAAGTATTGCCTACATAATCTCAATATGATGTAGTTCTAACTCAAGGATAAATGATAATTGATGGAGAAGAAGATGATGATGATGATAATGATTAGTGATTAGATGATGATGTTAGTGAATATAATATGTGACTCAGATGATGAGATGAGGATTATAAGGATAAAAGAGTGGATGAGAGGATTAAATGAGATTATTAGATAAATGATGAGGGTATAGGTGATCAATCCATCATAGCTATCATAAGGATCATCATAGTCTAAGCAATTCGATAAATATAGCACTTGGTAGTACACCCCATGATATTAGTATGACCAAGAGGACATTATGCCAACGTCTAATGGAAAATAGAGAACTTTGAATTATCTAGGGTACCTAAAAGGATTATTTTATCTTTGGGGGACCTCATAACATCCTCATTAATTTCCTAATATAAAAAAAGAGACATGATGCAACACATACTCAAAAAATAAGGACAAGTAAATATTTACATGATAAAAGACATGTAAACAAGCCAAATATAATAGATAAGTAACACACACCAATAGATATAGGAAATGGTACAAAGTCTTGTATAATGATGAGATGAGTGGTTAGATGATGGGTTGGACTAAATTGGTAATGATAATGATGATGTGATTTTGGAATTAGGATACACTTGGATTTGATGAGTAATATGAATGTGGATATGGATTTTGAACTAGATGAGGGATTTGGATGAGGATTTGCATATATGGAATTTGATTAGTATTAGGATAAGGATTTGATATAGATATGAGAGACACACAACTGAGCAAGTGAAAGTAAGACTAGGTCAATGCTAGCTCAATATAGACTAGATTTGCCCCTAGTTTAGAATAAGGGGATGGATAACATGATGGTGAGAGGTGAAAGGCATGGAGATGGATGTGACTAGGAAAAAGGAATAAGGAAAGACACCATGGACTATTTTAGGCATTTTAAAATTTTATGATTCTTAGGGTTTTTAGAATATTTTATTTTTTAGGGAATTTTGGGATATATATGTACATTATACAAATCAAGTTACTTGCATAGGGAATACCAAGCATAAAAAATAGAAAAAGGATTGGTGGAATTATTAATGTGATGATAAAAAATATGAAGGTGATGTGTAAAAGGGGATGAGGTCCAAGGAAGCAGGGACTAGGGATCGCCTATGACCGTATCATGAAAGAACTAGATGTTCAACTACCTGAGTGTCCATTGGAGGATATGCCAAGATGATTCCAAAACATTTTTATAGACACATTATTTATACTTACAAATGTCAAGATAAGAAGGAATGAAATATAGGATGCATGATATGATGACAGATGATGGGTAGATATAATGGATTGATGGATGACATGGATGGGTGATTGACAAGAGATGGATTTGACCCCCAAGTGTTGAGTTACCATTAAAATAAAACATGATTTTACCATGAAATTGGGGACCATTTTTAATCATATTACTTACCTAAGGTGGTAGTAAACTATTTTTCACCATTGGATGAATGATTTTCTTTTTTTTGACTTTTAGGCATCCTGACTTATTAGATAAGGGTACAACATGTAAGAATGTTGATAATGACTAATTTTTTAGCCAACACCTATTCTAAATATGTATGATGCTATGATCATGTCACTATTACTATATGTATTCATGTTTTAGTGGCCTTTATTGATTCTTGATTTAACATCTATTGGGCATTTTAACCAAGTTTCTTTGTAGCCCCTATGAGGGATAATGTTTCCTAGGGATTTGATATGTGGTATGGATGGGAGTATGTGATGATTGTGATGATGGGATATAGGATGTGAATGATGAATATGATTAGAATGGTTCATATGATGGGATGGGGTGTGGAAATGGTATTCCATATTTGCGTACACTATTAGATATGGTAGAGGGGATTCTTTAGATTGGTGCCATGGGATTAAGGGATCCAAGACCTTTTGATTTGTTGATTATTTGATCCAAATATTAAGAATATGGTCAACCATATGATTATTAATTTAGAAATTATTTTGATTTGCTGATTGGGTTTTACTTTGACTACCCATTGTGTCAGATTATGGGTTTTAGTAGAGGAGATTAATTTTTCACTAGATAAATGATTTTAATTGAGATAAACCCTTAGTAATTCAAGGATATCTATACTAGGGGATAACTATTTATGACTTGGTCAATTATAAGACTCATATTGATTTTGATTTATTAAATATGGATCATAGTGGGATTTATTATTTGTTAGATTAATTGATTACGGGTATGGATCCTTGTATATTCAATGCATGATATTGCATATAGAGAGTTATCCAATGATGATCCATAAAATTTTCACTGTTACCATGCACATTTTTTTTACATTGGATAATTTTTTCAAAGCACTCGATTTATATAAATAATCAAAGGAAATGAATCAAAATTTGACCTTAAAAAATGTGTTTATTAGGGTTGATCAAAATGGGTTTTAGAACAAAATGAATTAAAATTCACAAATTCATTCGTTACCCATTTAACCATATATGAATCCAAAGTTCCAATTCTCTGCTAAATTATCATAATTAAGTGTCATGCATTCAAAAATGATTAATTAACTACAATTAATCAAAAATATTGAAAAATAATGCACAATCAAAAGTACTTATGATAACCAAATTGATAACGAAGTTCACCTACTACATGGGCTATGTCTCTGAGTTCACTTAAAACATAAACCGATGCATTTCCATGAATTGAAAGTACATGGACAAAATATTAAAATTGTCTAAAGGATTCTGTAATATTACATGAAACTTAGCAACTAACCTTAAAAAAGTCTCGGTACTCTTAGATGAACTTTCCACCTTCCTATCATGAAAGCAATCTCACGTTCCTAAAGTTATCTACCAAATATATCTATTTGAGGCTTTAAAAATTGGTCCAAACAAACTCAAAATTATGGAATAAACATATGAATGGAACTATATCTGATTCTAGATAAACTCTCTAGTTTATTCCAAAGTCTAAAAGTGTCTCTAGAACCATCAAAATTGAGGATATATGCAAACTAGTCTATATTTTGGCCACTACATAGTCTATGAAGGCTTTAGTTTTAGGAATTAAAAATTGTATAAAATTACATTAAATACATAAATTTAGCATATGTATGGAATTTTCTCAGAGTTAATAACAACTCTCTAGTTCACTCTGAAGTTTGGAAATGCGTCTAAGTACCTCAAAATTGAGGATGAGTGTAAATGGGTCCTTGTGCCTTATATACTCAGCTGAAATTTTGGTATTCAAAGGCATATTTATGGATTTAAATATATTTTTGGACACCTAGGTGAAACATTTGGGAACTTATTGTTTTACATGACTGATCAAAGGTTCAAGCCCCCAAGATTACCAATTTCACTAATTTAGTCCCACATTCATTGGGATAAGGATTGGTTTGGATTTTAATAGCCTTATGCCTATGTGGTATACTACATGAATTAATTTTGTTAGGTAAAGGCATGAAATTGCATCATTGGTTGCTTCCATGTTTCTCAGCCATTGGAGATCCATGGTGATTCACACAACTCAACATCTGTGTTAGGCAAGTACTAAACATAGGCTCCATGTTGAATTTAATGTTGGAACCCATGGCATAAGATGACTAAAAAACTTACACTATCAAATATGAAGGATGAAAACCAACCAATTTTTTTTATATGAACTAACTTCCACATGTCATGTCCTCATTTGTCCACTTTTCTACCACATCATCACTTTGACCATAACTTTAACTGGTCATAACTTGCACATACAAACTCCATTTTGGTCCATTCAAAATGCGTTAATTTTTTTGAAATGAGATATACACCATGGAAATAGTTCTAAAACATTCCAATATCCTTATTTTTTTAGTTTGACTAGATTTGACTGCTTATTGACCTAAACTTTGACCATTTATTCTAGGAGCAAATGAGCTTTGTTTCTTGAGTTCCACATATCATGAGAAAGTTCTTGACAAGATTTATGTAATGTTGATGGTTTCAAGACCAATTTAAATCATTTAAAAAATGACCTCTGGATCAAATGATCCATGTTCTTATTCATTCCCTTCATGGAGTGTAATATTGTTATTATATAGGCAATGTGAATGATTACTATTATGTGATGGATTAAGGGGATAATTTATAGCATAGTCCTCATAAAGGTCACTAGGATCCCTAGCCTCAATGTCAAGAAAAGTGTCCTAAAAAATATCAAAAGGATCACTAAGACTTTATGTAGGATATGTTTCTGAGGTAGGATCAAATTCACTCTAACAATATTCAATAGTTAAAGCTTTCAAGAATTCTATTGTGAATTCATCATCCTAATTGGGATAACGAGATGTGCCTAGGTACTGATTATCATATAAATTGTGGGTATCTTTAAAAGAGTAAGAATGATCATCATCTGTTGCCATATCCATGAGGAATGATGTTTCTAATGAAGAATATGATTTAGAGACTAGTGCTAAACATGCCCCAGACACAAATAACATTTTTATTAATTTTGATGTTGACTTTGATGTGCATGAAATTATGATTCTACGAGAAGAGTGATTATCTACAAGTGAATTCTCAATCTGGGGTGTATGATATGATGGCTGAGGGGGACGTGATGGAGGAATAATGGATTAAACAAAGATAGGCCCATGGAAGGACTCATGAGATATTGGAGGATTTAGTACATGGGAAATAAAATCATCTTTGATGGAATATTTGTTAAAGATGGGGGGGTCATGGAAGATGGATGTGATATCTTGACCTTAGCTTCGAAGGGGAAGGAATTGATCCTAATCAAGAATGGAATCTTGACACTCCTCTTTTTGTTCACCTAGGGATGTAGACTCATATGATTCATTCTAAATTTTTTTCACCATAATCAATGAGGTCTTGGACATAGTTTTACAAATTAAGATATCTATTAATGGTAGGCCCCCAAGTTTGATGATACAAATGTTATTTGTTAGATTTATACCAAGAGGGCTTAGGATTAGTAGGACCAAGATTTTGTATGGATGGATATACCATCATGTTGGTGGTGACAATTTAGTAGAAGATGGATTCAAAAGATATAAGAAGGTGAGTATAAGGGCTCTCTTAACTTCATGACTTAGATCTAAAATCATCAGACACTAGATTAGATGGTTATTGGCTTGACTGGGTGGATGGACTAGTAGGGGATGAGGTGGTCAGGATAAGATTATCTTTTCTACCAAAAGAATGGGTAGATAACTGGCTATGATTAGTGGATGGAGGATTAGAATAGGATTTGTTATCATGATAACTCAATGGGTATAAGGGTTGATGAGGGACTAGTTTGGGAGGTGACTTTAAGCTGATGGGGTCAAAATAATCAAGATGGTGGGCACCCATATCTAACAATCATAAAAATAATTTGTCTTTATTATCCATGATGTATTAATTTAATAGGGTGACTACATTAATGACTGATGAGGTCAACCCTGATGAGATAGGGTATTGTTGATGGGGAAGGATTTGGGATGTTGGTTTTGGATGAATGGGATCAAGGTTAGAAGCTAGGTGATCACCCATTTCTAGAGATCACAAAAGGACTTCATCCCTATTGGCCAAGATGTATTTATCTACAAGAACTGGGTCCAAATCCACGGGAAGGATGATAAAATATGGATGATGAAATGGGTCAATGCGTAGGTAAACTAAGTACTAGATATGGTTTTTTGAATAAAAGTAGGTCCAAATAACTAAGCTAGTATGACAAATAATGATGAGGATGAGATTGATGAAATGAGATTTGAGATGATGTAGGACTAGGGTTAGATTTTAGATCGGTATTATAATTAGTGCTAATTATCTATCAATAATGCCTAGTTTTCAATCTAGCAAAAGGATTAGGGTTTTGATGGGTGGCCAGATTCAAACTAGAAATATGATGATTGGATAGGTGCTAGTTATGAATAGGTAAGATGAATGGATGATAGAGACTAGATTTATGATGATTAGATGTTATATTGAAAATGACAAAGTGATAAAATTTTTTCAGGATACCGACTAAGTATGAGATTTGACCAAATGATGAGCAATAGTGAACTAGAATGATAGGATGATATGAAAGGACAAAAAGACTATCTCAAGCCTTAGACAAATGTGATCAAGGTGGGATCAGATAAGATTATGTGATTAAGGATAGATGGATGGATAAAGGATTATGGGTTTTAATATTTGGATAAGGGTGGTGATGTAATGATGGTGAGTATGATCTAGGCAACCATGTCACCTAAAGGGCCAACTTGGTGTGTTTTGGGATAAGATGGAATGAGTTTAGGCTATATGGGGGATGATAATTTTTGATTGGGTAACAAATAATTCAATAAAAAATCAGATTAGGATATGTATAATATTAATGATGTACAAGATATGATGAAGGATGAATGTATAAGATGACTAAGACTATAAAAAATGGGGATAAGGATATATAAGATGGTAATAAATGAAAAAACACCTATATATATCACATACATCACTATTCTAATATGAAACACACCCACACAAGTAGACCATAATCTTAAAATTAGTAAACTAATGGGTGTGCAACTCAGTGACCACACTATCTAATAGATTCAAAGGTAAGGCTATAGACTAGTGATATATTATAGTATTGATATAACCCTCTAAAAATCATCTACAAATGATGGTAAATTTGGAGCTAATACTGACTCCAGTAATGGATCATTTGTTATGACCAAAAGGTCTTAAGCTAGTTTATACATGCTCTCTAGGGGAGTCCCTAATATACACTAGGTACGGTGGGGCCTAAATATATTTAGAATGATATCTAATTATTTTTCATATTGGATATAAAATTCCCCTCACTCCACATAACCCTTTATGATTAATTTTTCTTTAGCACTTAATGATAGTTGTCATGATATTTATACTCCGCTAGAACATAGAGTGTGGTCAAATACATGTTGATGAAAATTCACATCACCAACCCATAGAAATAAAAATGGGGAGGGTTTATTCATGGATTTTTATCCTTCAAGAATCACCAAAAGTACACAAAGAGTAGATCATACAACAACAAAGCCCTCAAGTGACAAACAAGCAGACCAAAAAGGAGATTAATTAATCAATTTAATTAAAATATGAGATTTATAATAGATGCAAGAATATACAAGACAAAATAATTAAAATGATTAAAGAGACATATAAAATATGTAAGATAAAATTATTAAAGTGATTTAAAAAATGATGTTTAAATATCCATAAAGTGTCTTTGATAGGTGGCCTACAAGAAAATGATTAGTAGTTTCGATTAGCGATCTTGAGGGGTTACCTGTAAGACAAAATGTTAGACCAAAATATGACCTGCAAAAGAAGATGTTATCAAGTAAAAATTTATATTATATTAACTATTATAATAATCCAATTTTTATTCTAATATGCTTTAATAAAAACACCCATAATTTATATCTATAATTTCTTTAGGTGAGTGCGCCATGATGCGGGGATTTGGGGGTGGCATCCCCAAATGAGGTTAAGGCATAGAACCCACTATAAGATTAAAGGGAAGAGACCCTTAGGGGTCTGAGGGTAGTTCCCATAGTTTTATCCCTCTCATGGTATAGGGAGGGGTTGAGGGGTAGAGTCCCCAAATCCAAAAGTAATTTGGGCCTTAGAGGAAGCCCAGAATGACTAAAAAATCACTAAAATTGACTCTTAAAATGCACTTTAAAAGGGATAAAATTGAATGAAAAAATTAGTGAAAAATCAAAACTATTAGTGTAATATCACAACTACAATTTTAATATCATAATTCATGAGTTTTCATTTTTCCACAAGTAGTTAGCCATGATGGTCAGTCAGATAGTTATGTAAAATTGTGATTATTAGTGTAATATCACAATTTGTAGGGCAATATCATGACTGCCAGATTAGTGGTTTTATAGGAAAGTTCAAAAATTGAAATTTTTGATTTGTTGACCTAGGTAGATGTTTAAATAATTATGATAGGTTAATATACATGTCTTAAAGTGTGTATTCACATACAACAAATTTAAAGCTTATTCTGATGTATCAAAAATTTAAAAAGGATATCAAGACAAGATATTCAAAATGGATAGAATCATGAATAATTAAAGAATAGGAAAGATATTTTTCCTTATTATAATAATTTTAAATCCTATATTTATAATTTATAACCTAATTGTTAGAAATAGATAATATTAAAAAAATTACCTAATGACAATATCACTAATATCAGGGCAATGCCATAACTTTCAGGATGAAATCACAAATATAAAATTAGCGGTATTGAAAAAGTATGGAAAAAGGTCAAGTATGTGTTATTTTGATTTCAAATAATCTTATTTATACCTCTCTTGTTAACCCTATCAAATATCACACAATAGGTTAACAAAAACCCCTAGTAAATAGTGGTTAGCAAATATATTCCCAATCACAAAATGCATTTAACAAAACATTCTAAGGTAAAAAACAAGATTTTAAGAGTGGCCTATATGATCACTAATTTACTAAAAGATAGAGAATGAAAAAAATAAACCTATAGGTAAGTTCCTAAAAGGTAACTGTTAGTGTATTTGGACAAAATTACAATATCATGATTATAGTTGCAATGCCACGATTTGTAGGGAAATATTATGAGTCACAAACTTGTAATTTTGTTGATAGTCAAAAGCATGTTATAGTGAGATAAAACCATTAAAATATAAGAGTTAAAAAATATCGTGACTTGTTATGCAAAACCATGAATTTTGATGTAAAGTCACAACTTTCAAGTTACAATATTGTAGAAGGATAAAAACCTGTCAAGGTTAAAGAAAATCATTAGAGGACAAGTTAGACATTTCACACAAAACCATGACTTTTGAGACCAAATCACGATTGCAATGTCCTAATTTGAAGAGCATTGTCATGATTTTTACCTATTCATAAAATTTTGTGAAAATTTTGGGATTCTTCTTGTCTAATTAGACTTGTAAGCTACCAAAAACACTTCTTGGATGTAGAATTGTTAAATTGGAAGTGATACTCCCACTGTGGATACCAAAATGTAGTATGAATTTTGAGCTATTGGATTAAATCATGTAATTTAAAACTAAAAACATCAAATAACCTAAGTAGGATATAGATTCATTCGGATCAAATGTAAAGAGATAAATACAGAATTCAAACATGGAATCAAATCATAAAGCCAATTGCTCCAAACCATGATTAAATCGATAAAAGACAAAATAATTTTGATTGAAATTATCTTACACTTAAAATTTTGACATTATGTTGGCATGATCAATGATGTTTATGATGGATGAATTTGGCATATATATATATATATATATATATATATATATATATATATGTATGTATATTGGTTTCCATGGAGGAGTGGAGTTGTTTATATAGAATATGGAGGGAATAATCAATGGTTAGAATTGAAAGTTAGATTGTGGAGATCTATGGTGGAGGATTATCCAAGGAATTTTATATTCCTTAGAGGTTTCTAAAGGATAGAAGGTTCTAGAGGTATAAACCTCTAGAATCTCTTTGGGAGAGTTAAAAATGATTAAGGATAGATTAAATAGGTGATTAGGATATTGTAGAGAATCTATGGGGTAGACTTGTAGGAAAGCCTAGGAAAAGTATGGTCAGTGGGATTTAGGAATTTAAAATTCCATAAATAATGGATAAGATAGATTAGGATCAGATAATGGAGATTTAAGAGGATTAATAAATAAGGGGGTTATAATAAGGTTAGTAAATGAAGAATAGTGAAAGGGGATATTAGATAAAAGGGGATAAATTAGCTAGGATAAATTAGATTAGATAGGATAAATGAAATTAGTGTCAACTAATAGGAATATTAGTCATGATGAAATAAGTGAGTAGATTTAGGTTCATGCAAAATTATTTATTGATTTAAATAGCTTCAATGTAAGCCAAACCTATAATATCAATAGTAAGAGTTATACAAATGAAGATAACCATGATATGGTCAAGGGCATTCTTGTACATTTTTAGGATCAATATTTTAGTAGATTTATAGTTATCTTTAAGTTGTATATTTTTTTGAATATAGCATTAACGGCTTGAATTGGTTCATTTTTTTCTCTCCTCATGCTTTCAAAATGTTATATAAAATACTTACTGTGGTGACATTCTCCAAACAATGCCAAAAATATATTTTGACATTAATCCCAAGACATAATTGAACCTTTTGAGACATTAAAGAACTGATCATAGGAAACATCTTGAAATATAAAGGGAAAGAGCCTATAGGCTACATCTTCTTGGGTTACATTATGAATCCGTAAAGTAGTTTTAGAAGACTTTATGTGTTATTTCATATCCTTACCTCTTGAAAGAGATAAGGAGTGAAGATACTTCTTAGGGTTTATAGTTAGATCATTCACGTATCTAGGGATGATAATAACAAAATATATTATCCAAGTTTAGGCCATTGGATGTAGAGGAATATAGGGTCATCTATTTTAGTAATAGGATTGAGCCTGAGGTCCTCTTAATAAACCTTTATCTAACCTAACTTTTCTATGGATTTAAAAATGTGGGTATTTCAATTTAGTATTTGAGGTGGACTTTGTTAATCTTCTAAGTCTATCCAATGTAACTCAAGTGACCTTTTTAGAGAAATAAAGAAGAAGGTTGAGATTTCCTTCTAGTGATAGATAAATTATTGTTGATGTGGGATTTATGTATACTAAATAAAATTATGAGGTAGCCTCTAAGTTTTTAGGATTTATGAAAATATTCACTCCAAGGCATGAGTTACAAGTTATTGGGTTTTGTAAACAACATGTTAGTGGAATAACTATGACCATATTAGTTGTTTACCTTGGGTGGTTTAGATATGGTATGAATCTATATATAATTGGTATGTATAGATTGATTATGAACCTAGCTTATGATGGGTTGGATCAAATGAACTCAAAAATAGGTAAAGGTAGGGTAGTAAATAAGGTCTATGGATGAAATAAGATGAAACTCTTCTACGATGGATCTTGAAATAAGAGTTAGACAAGCACTCAGGAACTAATTTTTTCTACAAGATATTGTAAGCATAACAATAATAAAACACATCTAAGAGTTGAAATGAATAATAATAAAATAAATTTTAGCATATATAATCAAATTTTGTGGCATTGGTGAGATTGTAATTACACATATATAAAGGGAGATTATTATTATTTTTTATCTTTCACATCCAATCCTTCATTTCCTTAAGCACCTCAACAAGGTCCATCTCCGTCTATTCTTCCCTCCACTATCATTATTCCACTTTCCATTCATTCACCACCACCTACAGTGGTATGCTATACTAATATGGTTCCTTGGCTAGTTTAAAAATCTCCATCACCTCCTATTCCCCATACAGTCACCTACCAAAGGAACTAGAGTCATCCCTGCTTCCTTAAAGTACAAAAAATGGAGGAAAGACCATCATTATATCTTAATTCTTGAGGAGCATCATTTGATTAAGAAATAGAGGAAAAAGAGCATGAATATGTAATATGATACAAAGGTATTCATAAATTTTTTTATTCATGCATGAAAACAAGAAACTCAATCACATACTTACTTTTGATATTTTCTCTTGGATCTGACTTTGTTTTTCTTTAGTCTTGTTTTTCCTCATTTGATTTCAAATCTCTATGTCTCTATGTAATATTTCCTCTTAAGGACACCCTGGTCCTGATAAAACTCATTAGTTAAAATCCTCTAATATTTAGTCCAATTGAACTCCCTTGTGGTTCTTGAATAATTGGTCACTTATTTCACACAAACTTCTATTCCATTTTATTCAACACAAGTTCACAAACGTGTTAGTATATAACTTATATAGAAAATATGACATATATGAGGGTTTTAGGATCACTTTACTACTAATTCAAGTAATTATTATCCTCTTTTTCATATCCCATAACCTCAATTTATAATTCCTTTCTATTCAATAATTTGCCTCTCTATCATAGTGTTCCTCATTGGCCTTTTTTGAGGCTACAATGGTTTGTACATAAAAATATGATCTTAACCTAAAAAATTAACACCAAATAGCCTCTATTCATTTATTCCCTTCCCAAAAGTTTTATGACTTAGTTCCATCATTAAACCATTTGTCCAAGACCTTTTTGATCACTGTTAAAGCCTTTTGGTCTATTTAAGTTGGATTTACACATAGTCCTTCCAAAAAATTTACACAGAGGTATGGAAAAAATATATAACCTAAAAAATATCATCACACATGTTGAAATAAATTCAATCACAAAATTTTAGGAATTTTTACTGGTTAAAATAGTTTGTAGGTGGAATTTTATGTCTAAACACTAGTGGAGGGTTTGCTAATCTATACTCAACCCAAGAGGGTGTATATTTGGTTTCCAAGATTAATAATGGTTATTAAACTATTATAATAGTTGTTTTAGGTCTTTATTAACATATTACACATTTACCAAGAAAAATATACTCATTTACATCCCTCTACTCATGTTTTATTTCTAAAAGTTTGTTTGACTGTGTATTCAAATACAATGTTCTACATGTATGTAACCAGTTTTCTTACTCATTAGTGTTGAGAATAAATTAACACAAGTCCAATAACTTGTTTATAAATAAAATTAAATCCTTCATAATTTATGCATTCATAATTTACTATCCTTAAAAACACCTTTACATTAGTGTATGTCTGTGCAGGTTTGTTTAGTAGAGAATGCAATAACATACAAACACTATTTGAGATTCTTTAGAAATATACGTCATCACAAAAAAATGATAATGTTCCTTGACATTTAAAAATTTATTATATAATATTATCACCTATTAAATATATTTCAAATTTTCTTCCACTAAGGTTTTTTAAGAAACACCTATTCATTCTCACCTCTATCACAGTCAGTATTGAATACACAAAACATTACTTAGTTTTACAGTGAAATATTTAACAGAACTATTGGATATAAATAAAATTATTTCTTAACATTCATAAATATAAAATCATCCTTTTAATATCACAAAACATTATAAAACCATATCAATATTATGCCTTCTCCTTCACTTTGTTTACATATTCTTTAAGTTGCATGTGCATAGGGGTTAAGGACTATGATCATGATCTAACTCAAAGAATCTAAGGTGTTAAATGATTAATTAACCAAAAAAATATAGACATTAAATTACCAAAAATACAATAATAACCACAACTTATTGTTAGTCAATCTCCTTTAATTCTTCCATAGTTAATTACATTGCATTCATATAATAAATACAGAACCTATGTTCTTTGTTTGTCCAAACCATAACCTTTAATTCATTCACTCAGGGTTTTACAACTTTTATTTTTGATTCCAAACCCTCCACTATCATTTTAATCTTATACATTTAATGAATCCAAATCTAAACCATTATCTATTCAAAAATATTCAACAACTCCCACAACTAACTCCTAACTACCCTTTATACATTGAAATAAACCCAACCATTATCATATTCATTAGAATAACTCAACATGTGAGTCATGTGGGTGTCAAAAAACCCTTGAAATTTTATGATAACCTAACCACCTAAATACAAATTTGATACATATTGAAATAAGGTGGAGATATCTTAAACTACTCAAGAAATTTTGAAAATTCAAACCAAAGTTTTGGTGAGAAAATGCCAATACTGTAATTCAAAATTGATAAGGAATTAGAACATAAAATTGATTCCTACAGCCTCAAGATGTCTAAAAAAACTTTCCAAAGACTAAAAACATGACAAATTTTCCACTATATATATGGGTAGTGATGTTCCTACATCACACTATCAAGGAGAAAATAAAAATTTTCCCGAAAAGTTATAAATGATATGCCTTTGAGGTTATTTGAAACATATTTCATCCACTTGGATCCCAAGGTATATTAAAGACACTTATTCCTTCTTGACACTTTCTTAAACTCATTATGGATCCTCTTTTGTTCACCTCTCTCTTGCTCTTCCTTTCGGTTTTCTTCTTCAATATGTTCATGGGCAACTGTTGCTCATTCTTTTACCTTCAAAAACCTACACGTGAAGAAAACATGTCAACTGAAATCACCTCCTTCTTACTCTCTTATATTTCACATTGGTATAATTTAATTTATTTCTCTTTGTTTACCAACTCTCATTCCTCTTATCTCAAAATAATCTCCAATGCCAAGTTAGTTTCCATGATGCTCTCTTTATCTCTTATGAGACTCAAATCATTTGATCCTTCCATTATTTGCTACCATAATTAATTATCTTCTAATGTACACTAATATACATCACCTTGATCTCTCATTTTTGACAAATAAATCACCTCTACCTGTAATAACTCATATTGTAAAAACACTTCATCATGTGCTTCTCTTTCTTTCTCTTCACTCAAACTCACCTCATTCACCTCAACATGTTATTCACCTTCATCTTCTTGTTCACTTTTTTGCCCACTCATCCTATACCTCATCATCTCCCTCCTAAGTTTCTTGCATAATATCTTTTTATACCTTCTCTCCTCTCTCATGGGTTACACCTCTATTCATCTATTATTTGATTGGTTACTTAAGTGGATTCTTCCTCGTGACCCAACCAAGATGTGGGTTCTCACTCTCTATCATCTAATCTATCATGTTTAGCATCTCATCCAATTTTTACCTCATCTCTACTATCTCTTTTTCCATTTCTCACCTCTTTTTGGTATCTTCATGCACCTTCATCTCCTTATGGTATCTACTCTCAACTTTACCCTATATTCTCTTTTCTCTCTCTTTCCTCATCTTAACTAAGATGTATATCAACTCTTTGGTCTCATCTCAACATATTCCTCTTTTTGACAAGACTTATCTCATTTTACACATCATGACCTCTCTCTTGGGTCTATCTTCTTCACTCTCTTCTCAAGCTCACCTATGAACTCTTTCTCTTGAGCTTCTCAACAACTCTCTCTTCTCAACAAGCCTTCACTAGCTTAGGGATTACTACCACCTCTATTTTATTTCACTTTTACCTATACATTATTCACTTCATTCCTAAAATCTCATTAGTCATCTCACAACAATATCTCATAACAATCTTTCCATAGAAATCTTAATCAATCTCAACACAATGTACACAATGAATCAAGTCTTTCAAACTAAACTCAAACATACTTTGCCCACAACATATTTTAGCTCTGATACCAAATGATGTAAAGGGATTCATACAATTTTTTATTAATGTTTAACATGAAATATACTAAGAGGGGGGGTGAATCAGTATATTATATATCTTTTACATAATCTGATTTCTTTTCTTTAACCACTCAATCATACATTCAACATATGCAATAAAACTAGAGTAATAATTTTCAACACACAAGAAAGAGAGAGAGACACATTATTTTTATGTGGAAACCCAAATTGGGAAAAACCATGAAGAACAATCTCAAGTATATAAATGAGCACCAACTCAAAATACAAGGTTTGTAAGTACCAACTTATAGGAGAACCAACCCCTTTGCTGAGCACCAACACAACAACTATTTGTGAGCACCAACCCACTAGATCACCAACCCCTTACAAAATTTGTGAGCACCAACCCACAAGAGCGCCAACCCCTCTTGTTTATAAAACACAACTATCTCTCAATTTTGCTTACTCAACAAATGATAGAACTCTACAATATCTCCTACTTTTCTCTCATTGAAAACAAATACAAACCATGTACTCTCTTGCATATTACAAATGGCTTCTCAAGCCTTTATTTATAGCTTTCCAAATGAATTTTGGCCTTCACCCTTTGTGACCCTTCAATCCTCATGGAAAATGGTGCCAAACTTGCATGACCCTTCATATCCTTGCATTTGAAAAGTCATATGGTGACCCTTCATAAGTAAAAGAATCCTTTCCTCTTTTGTCTTTATCTTGGTGACTTTTCATATTCCTTAAAGTGTCCCTTCATGGAAAAATGTGTCATACCTATTTTATCTTCACATGGTGACTCTTGTAATTCCTCAAGATGACTCCTCATGAGAAAATGCATCCCATTCCTCTTTCATATTTTACCCTGTGACTCTTTGAATTCTCCATGGGCCCTCTTTTGACTTATATGCAATGAAAAATATATTTATTAATATTAAGTAAATATTAACACACATTAGCCAAGATATGAATATTAAAAAAACCATTAAATGTAATGGTACCTTTATCACCAATAATGCTAGACCTTTGACATCCATGACAATATTTAAAACAATCTCCCCCTTTGTCATTAATGGCAACCTTAAACTAAAACTGCCACATCTTGAAACCTACACGTACTACCATCTAAAAAACATACAGTAACTCCCCCTTACTATAACAACCTATATCTATTCCCTGTACCTATTATTACATCAATGGCAAAGGGCCTACTTAGAGCTAACACTTAGCTCCCCCTCAATTGATGCTAAACCTAAATGGTAAGAAGTATAAGAAATTACTCCCAAATTGTCTCACAAATACTCAAATGTGTCTTTTGGTAGTGCCTTTGTTAAAATATCTACAATCTACTCTATAGTACTGATATATTCCATCTTAACCTGTTGATCTGCAACCTACTCTTTCAAGAAGTGATATCTAATGGGAATATGTTTTGTTCTTGAATACATCACTAGATTCTTCAAAATATTTATAAAACTTGTGTTATCACAAAAAATAGAAATAGGTTCATCATACTTTACCTTAATATCTTCCACAGTTTGCTTCATCCAAAGCACTTGAGTACAACACAATACTACCACAATATATTCTACTTCTGTTGTAGAAAGTGATACTGAATTCTACTTCTTGCTTAGCCATGATACTAAGCTATCACCAAGGAAGAAATATCCTCCACTTTTACTCTTTCTATCATCTAAGCACCCTACCCAATCTGAATCTATATTAGCAACCAAATTGAAATCTCTACTTATGGGATACCATAATCTGTAATCTAATGTCCCCTTGATATATCTAAATATTCTCTTCAGCAACTGAACATGACTATATTTTGGAGATGAATGATATCTTGCAACCATATATACTACATGCATGAGGTCTAGCCTTGATGTTGCCAAATATAAAAGACCACGAATCATAGATCTATATAAAGATTGATTTGTAACAGGTGAATCTTCATCCTTGCTCACCTTATTTCTTGTACACATTGGTGTACCAACTGGTACACAATCCTCAAAACCAAATTTATTCAACATTTCCTTCGTATATTTACTTTAAGATATGAAAAATCCTTAATTTGACTGAAATATTTGCAATCTTAATAAAAATGACAATTTTCTAAGCATAGACATCTCAAATTCTTTTTACATATTATCAAAAAATTCTTTTGTCATCTTTTCAATATTTCTTCCAAAAATGATATCATCAACATATACCAAAATAATAAATTGATGCTCACCTTTTGTTTTGATGTAGATATTACTATAAACAAATCCTCTCTTTAAACCTTGATCTTATAGGTACTTATTAAGTCTTGCATACCAAGCTCTGGGAGCTTGTTTCAATCCATACAATGTTTTCTTCAATATGCATACATGGATACTAAAATTTGAGAGAATAAATCCCTCAAGCTACTCAATGTAGACCTCTTCTTCTATATTCTTATTTAGGAAGGTATATTTGACATCTATCTGAAACACTTTGAAATTTTTAAACACTACATATTCAAGAAACATTCTAATAGCCTCGAACATTGCCACTGGTGTAAAAGTTTCTTCAAAATCTATTCCCTGAATCTAAGCATATCCTTTACATACTATTCTTGCTCTATTTATGATCACTTCTCCATTTTCATTCAACTTATTTCTATAAACCCATTTTGTTCCTATCACATTATGATCTTTTAGTCTAAGAAATAATTCCCAAGTATCATTTTTTTCTATTTGATTTAATTATTCATCCATAGCCTTAACCCAATGCTTATCATGTCTAGCTTCTAAAAACGTTTTAGGCTAAATTTTGAATTACAAAGAGAAATTAACTTGCTCATATTAACTTACCATCATTCTTCTAGTGCGAATTCCTTCATTTATGTTCCTGATGATGTCAATTTCATTATGATTTCTTTGAACATATTTGGATGGATTTTTGGTGCCCTTTTTCTCCTTCTCATCTTCATCTGATTCTTCAAAACCTTCCTCTTTAATGATTTCAAGAATGTATACTAGATCACTCATTCTTTGTGTTCCATCTTATTATATCCTAACACTTGCACTTTCAACAATTTTCTTGGTTCTTTTATTATAACATTTATAAGCTTAATTTTTTCAAGAATAACCAAGAAATATACCTTCATCTAATCTAGATTCAAACTTACCAAGTTTTTCATTAGTTCTATTTATGAAGCATATGCTGCTGAAAACTTTAAAATAATCAATTGTTACTAGTTTGTATTTCCATAGATCATAAGGAGTCTTGTCACTATTGATTCTCAATAATTCTCTATTCTTAATATGCACTGTTGTAGCAACTGCCTCTCTCCAATATTTATCTACTATCTTGGATTCATTTAGCATTCTCCTCACCATCTCTTGAACTATTTTATTTTTCTGTTCAACTACTCCATTTTGTTGTGGAGTTATGGCTACTAAATAATGTCTCTTTATTCCATAATCTTCACAAAACTCAATAAATTGATCTGACATAAATTCTCCTCTTTGATATGATCTTAGACACTTAATCTTCAAACTGGTTTCATTTTTAACTAATGCTTTGAAATATCTGAAAGCTTCCAATTTTTTATTTAAAAATATTACCCAAGTCATACGTGAAAAATCATAAATAAGAAACATGAAATACTTCTCACCTTGAGTAATTTTAGTTCTCATAGGTCCACATAGATCAGTGTGAACAAGCTCTAGCATTTGAGTAGTTGAGTACTTTTTTGTTTTGAATTGCCTTCTAGCCTGCTTCCCATGCAGACAAGGTTCACAAAGTGTGTCAAATGGCTTTGTAATTTTAGGAAGATTTTTTACTGATTGCTTCTTGATGATGTTGACAAGATTATCAAAATTTATGTGCCCTATTATCCTATTCCATAGCCAACTTTCTTCAATCTAGCTCAAACAACATCTTTGACCTTTGATGTTTGATAGCGTATACAAATTATTTCATGTTCTCTGAGCGTCTACAACCAACATATCTGAATATTTTCTTCTAATTTCACAACCTTATGAATAAAAATTTACTATGTGCCCCTGATCACACATTTGAATTACACTCAAAATATTATGCTTAAAACCTTCTACATACAAAACATTTTCAATTTTAGTTCTACCATTATCCAAACTTAATGTACCTTTTCTAGTAATTCTGGTAGTAGTATTGTCTATAAATTTCACTGTGCCACCACTGATCTTCTTCATGGTTATGAACTTACTCTTGTCTCATGTCATGTGTCTTAAACATCCACTATCAATGAACCATGGATTTTATTCATTTATTGCATGCAAAGTAGTATGCACCAATATAGAGTTTTTAGGTTATTTCTTTTGCCATGAACTTGTCTAAACATTCCTCTTGATAAATGGAGCCTTGAAACTTTGGTTCTTCTTGACTCACTCAAACATTATTCTATAGTACCAAGCTATATGTCTAAATTTGTTTTACTTGTAACATATTATGGCCTCTTCATTAAAGCTTGATAGAGTAGCAAAAGAGTTGTGGCTTCTAATTAACTCTACATGACTTCCCTTCTCCTTACTTCTAAAATTGTTCTCTTTTTCAACATTTTAATTTCTTATGACCATATCCATTATAATAAATATAGTAACCATAAAAATAGGACCTATATGTGAATCTCTGACCTGATTACCTTTTGTAGCTCTATTCCCTCTAGTCTTTTTTGTTTGACCTGTCCTCTGTATTCTTAACTTCTTCCCTTTTTATTTCTTCTTTTGTAATAGCTTCAGCATAGCTCTTTCCTTTTTCCTTGTCTATGAAAGTAGTGACCTCCTCTTTCTCTTTCTCAAATCCAATACCTATCTTATCTGACATTAGTCTTTGATTTTCTAATATTTTATTCAACATATTAGTGATATTATCATATTTTGAATTATTGGCTACTCTATCATTGATTACTTTATTTATTTTCTAAAGATCTGATTTTAAAGAAGCAATTTCAATAACATACCTTTCACATTCTTTACTTACTATTTTCAACTATGTTGTTAGATCTTCTTAATTCTTCTTGGCTTCTTCAACGTGTGCTTGTAGATCTTTAATTATTTCCTTTGAATCCTTTTCATTTTTCTTGGTCTAGAGCTAAAATATTTTATTCTTATTTTCAAGGCACAAATGAGTTTTCCTTTTAGATTCACTTCAGCTTCATCATGTTCTTCTTCTTGATCATCTTTACTTTTGCTTATGGAGACATCTTCATGTTTGGCAATGAATAAAATCTCTTCTTCTTCTGAGTCACTAACTCCACTATCTTCAGTTGAGCTAGGATCTTTAATTATAATTGACATAAATAATGTAAAATAGCATTTAAATCTTTAGAATTATTTTCACTTGCCTTCTTTTCTATTAGAGTAGTTACAAGCATTTGTGGCTCTTCATATTCCTCTATCACTACTTTCCATATGTCAAATCCAAGGGCCATCAAATAAGCCTTCATCCTTATGCTCCAAAAAACATAACTTATCCCATCAAACAAAGGTGCCTTAATTGTAAAAAATCCTTCATGTGATCCAACCATCATGCTTTCCTAATCTTCCTTCAAGCTATAAAACTTTTTCAAAAGAAACTTGCTTTAATACCAATTATTAAGCATGAAATATACCGAGAGGGGGGTTGAATCAATATATTATATATCTTTTGATTTATCTAATTTCTTTTATTTAACCATGCAATCATACATTCAAGATATGTAATAAAACTAAAATAATAATTTTCACCACATAAGAGAGAGAGAGAGAGAGAGAGAAAGAGAGAGAGAGAGAGAGAGAGAGAGAGAGAGAGAGAGAGAGAGAGAGAGAGAGAGAGAGAGAGAGAGAGAGAGAGAGAGAGAGAGAGAGAGAGAGAGAGAGAGAGAGAGAGAGAGAGACCAAATTTTTATGTGGAAACCCAAAGTGGGAAAACCCATGGAAAATAATCTCAAGTATATGAATTAGTACCAACTCAAAATACAAATTTCTCAAGCACCAACGTACATGAGCACCAACCCCTTTGCCGAGCACCAACATACTAACTATTTATGAGCACCAACCCATAGGAGCACCAACCCCTTAAAAAATTCATGAACACCAACCCATAGGAGTACCAACACATCTTGTGTATAAAACACAACTATCTCTCAATCTTGCTTACTCAACAAATGATACAACTCTACAATATCTTATGCTTTTCTCTCTTTGAAAATAAATACAAACCATGCACTCTATTGCATATTACAAATGGCTTTTCAAGCCTTTATTTATAGCTTTCCAAATGAACTTTCACCTTTACCCTTTGTGACCCTTCAATCCTCATGGAAAATTGTGCCAAACTTGCATGACCCTTCGTATCCTTACATTTGAAAATTCATGTGGTGACCCTTCATAAGCAAAAGCATCATTACCTATTTTGTCTTTATCTTGATGACTTTTCATATTCCTTAAAGTGTCCCTTCATGGAAAAATGTGCCATACCTATTTTGTCTTCACATGGTGACTCTTGGAATTCCTCAAGATGACTCTTCATGATTAAATGCATCCCATCCTCTTTTTTATTTTACCCCATGACTCTTTGACTTCTCCATGGGCCCTCTTTTGACTTATATGCAACCAAAAATATATTCATTAATATTAAATAACTATTAACACACATTAGACAAGATATGAATATTAAAAACACCATTAAATGTAATGGGGCCTTTATCTCCTATAATTCTAGACCTTTGACATCAATGACAATATTTCCAATAATTAATACATGAAAACAAGAAACTCATTCACCAACTTACCTTTGCTATTTTCCACTGACTCTGACTCTATTTTGATTTAGTCTTGTTTGTCCTCCTTTGATTTCAAATCTCTATGTCTCTACTTAATTTATACTCTTAACAAAACCTTAGTAATAATAAAACTCATTAGTTGACATCTTCTAATATTTAGTCCACTTTAACTCCATTGTGTTTCATGAACACTTAGCCACTTCTTTCACAAAAACTTCTATTCCTCTTTATTCAACACAAGTTCACAAACATGTTAGTCTATTAATTATAAATAAAATATAACCTCTATGAGGGTTATAGGATCACTTTACTACTCATTCAATCAATTATTATACTCTTTTTCATATCCCACTACCTTACTTTACAACTTCTTTCTATTCACTATTTTGCCTTTCTATCATAGGGTTATATACTAGCCTTTTTTAAGGCTACAATGATTTATATGGCATAGTATAATTTTAACCTGAGAAATAAATTAACATCAATTTCAGATACCTTTTTTTATCATTGTTAAGGTATTTTAGGTCTATTTAAGTTGGATTTACACATAGTCCTTCCAAAAAATGTACATAGAGGTACATAAAAAACACATAACCTAAAAAGTCTCATCACACATGTTGAAATCAATCCATTCTCCAAATTTTAGGAATTTTGAATGGTTAAAATATTAGGTAGGTGGAATTTTGTGTCTAAACCCTAGTGTAGGGTTTGCCAATCTATACTTAACCTAAGAGGGTAAATATTTGGTTTCCAAGTTTAATAATGGATTTTACACTACTATAATAGTCATTTTATGTCTATCTTAACATTTTACACCTTTAACAATTAAATATACTCATTAACTTCCCTCTACTCATGTTTTCTTTCTAAAATTTTATTTGACTGTGGATTCAAATACAATATTCTATAGGTATGTTACACATTTTCTTACTCATTAGTTTTTAGAATAACTTAATACAAGTCTAATAACTTTATTAGCACTAAAAATAAATCCTTTAAAATGTATACATGCATAACTTACAAAAATTATAAACACCTTTACCTCAGTGCACATTTGTGTAGGTTTGTTTAGTAAAGAACATAATACCACATAGTCTTTGTCGGAGATTCCTTGGAAATCTATGTCATCACAACAAAAGATAATGGTCCCTGATATTTAAACATATATTATATCATATTATCACTTATTAAATATATTCCAAATTTATTCCATCAAGGTTTTATTGGAAACACCTATTCATTCTCACCTCTATCACAGTTAGTCTTGGATACATAGAACATTACCCAATTTTGAAATGAAATATTTAATAAAACTATTAGATAAAAATAAAATTATTTATTAACATTCATACACATAAATTTATAAAAACATATCAATATGATGCCTTCTCCTTCACTTTGTTTACATAGTCTTTAAATTACATGTGTATAGGGGTTAAGGACTGTGATCTTGATCTAACTCAAATAATTGAAAGCTAACGCGTTAAATACTTGATGAACCACAATAATACATACATTAAATTATCAAAAATATAATAATCACCATAAATTATTGTCATTCAATCTCCTTTCATTCTTCCACAGTTAATTACATTACATTCATAGAATAAATAAAAAAACCTATGCTCTTTATTTGTCCAAACTAGAAACTTTTCTTAATTCACTTGGGATTTTACAAATTTTATCTTTGAATCCAACCCCTACACTATCCTCTAAATCTTATACATTTAATGACTTCAACTCTAAACCGTTAACTATTAAAAAATATTCAAAAACTCTCACAACTTACTTTTAATTACCCTTTGTACATTGGAAACCACCCAAGCATTATCCTATTCATCAAAATGAATCATCATGTGAGTCATGTGGGTGTTAAAACACCATTGAAATTTAATTATAACATAACCACCTAAAAAAAATTTTGATACCTCTTGAAATAAGGTGGAGATATCTTAAACTACTCAAGAACATTTGAAAATTCAAACCAAAGTTTTGGTGGGAAAATGTCAATACTCAAATAATTCAAAATTGATAAGGACCTAGAACCTAAAATTGATTCCTATAGACTTAATATGTCTAAATTTGTTTATAAAGACTTGAAATATGACAAAATGGACATTATATATAATGGATAGTGTTGCTCCTACATCATGATATCACTAGTGGGTTATCTTACTGATGAAGAGAAAAGAGATTTAAAAATTATTAAGTGACTTGAGTAAAGGTTAAGTGAAGTGAAGGACTGAGATGAAATAGAAGAGGAAGCAAATATATTAAAGGCCAAAGCAGTGATCTTGGGAAGCTTACAAGATTAAAAAACTCTAGCTAGAGCATTAAGCTAACAGATCCTCACTAAAGAGGAAAGATAAAATATGAATGAGGTTGTTTATTCTCTTGGTTATTCTAATAGTATTTTCAATGCTTCAGATATAAACTTTCCACCTACCATTACAAGGTCATCATTTTCTAGTTTAATTGATTCTTCTATTCTTTCAATGTCAACCCAAATAAGGGATCAAAAAGAAATAGTATATGCTTAAAATTTGGTTTTAGTTTCCATTTTTATCCATAAGGCCCACTAGTCCATCCAAAGTATTCAACTATATTGGATATAAAATTTACACCTATACAGTTAGCCAAAATAATAATTTTGAAATATCTAATCTTGACTAAATATGTGGTTGAAGTCACCCCTCGAGGGGAGGCCTCTTGATAGAAAATAATTATTTAGCCAACCCTCAAATTCCCTATTCAAATAAGTGATTCATTAACACCTCTAAAAATAACTCTCCCTATAATGATCTCTCTACGGTATACATCTAAAGACCCAAGTCAACTTGAATGAAAAAGGGAACTTATTGTACCCAAATGGGTCAAACAACTACATTGCTAAAAAGATGAGAGATATAATTTGGTCATCACATATATACTTAAAATCTCCACCTATTTTGATAAAATAAAGAGGCACAATTTAGAGGGTGAAGAAGAGGAAAGCAAGGAACATAAGTAAAAGGGAGGAGATAGAGATTGAACAAAAAGAAAACTTATTTCATTTGGCTAAAACTCCTAAAACCAATCCAAATGACCTAAAACAATACATAGAGGATTTATATTCTTTTGTGGATTTGGATGGATAAGATACAAAATAAATATATAAGATCAAGTAAGAGTCAAAATAAAAACTTCTATATGGATAGATCATCCATGCCCTTAGGGAATTTTTAGATAGTCTATAGAATGTAGCCATAGGCTTGTACAATATTTTGAATAATATTTGTGCATGTAGGGGTGAAAGTTAGCCTAAGGGAATGAAGCTACTTAAGATATGGCACTAGTTAAAAATATTTGAAAATAGGTTTACCTTTTTGTTTTAGGGTGATAAAAGTGGTGAAATCAATCACCTAAACCTAATTTCCAACCAAGATGTTTCATGGTCCTTGAGTTATGTAATTATGAAAACATATGGTAACCTTACCTGACATACAAAAATTAAGGATTTAATAAGATATTTTGTCACTCATGAAATGAAGCCTTAAAAATTTCAAGATATGTGAGGGTTAGAGATGTGATAACCTTTATTGAAGAGTTAGTAAGCCATCCCAATTTTAGATAGTCCTTAAAGTAGATGAAAATAACATCAATGAGGATGTTAAGGGAACTATATATAATACTAATGATGATATTCTATAGTTTATTAATTTTTATAAATATAGAGTAACTAAATTTGAATCCATTAGAGTAGAGTTTAATATCTCATAAGTAGAAAACACAAGTTGATCATGGAATCCATCAAAATATTTAAGCCTATCTTTCTCAATTTTTATATTATTAATAATGTTTTTGAAATAACCCATGTATTACTTCAAATAATTAGATTTATAGAGGGAATTATGGGGTTAGTACCAAGAAAAAAAATCAATGACAAGTTTTTCTACATCATCACAGAGTCCCCAATTTTATAGATATGTAGTAATGCATACTCCAATAATGCAATTTTTTATCCCTCAAGTAGCTAAAATAGATACTTATGTATCCAAAACTATCACACAACCATTTATTATTTTAGTGATGCCACATCATTACCAACCTAAATATGTATATGTATTTTCATGTTAAAATTAACATGGGACTGATGCTTCCAATATTTATTTGGAATATATTTTGTATTTTGGTCGAGGAGTTCTATTTTATGTATGTACTTTTATAACACACAAGCTCTGCATGATTTTGAATACCCAATTCTATTTTTGGAAATGTAAATTTTTATTTCACTTACATGATGAGTAATCCCTTCTCCAAACTTATATATATTTGTATAATTACAATCCCAAAAGGGGCATAATTTTGGCTATTAAGATTAATAGGAAATTTTAAGAACTGTTCTACAATTGGTCTTGTTCTAAAAATCTTATTCTTCTCTAAACTTATGAATCTTGTAATAAGTTCCATAAAACTTGTATATTAGTATTTTTTGTGTATGAGTATTAGTTTAAATACATATATTCATATTGTGTTATTTCTAGTTTGAATGTATTTTGTTCACAAATAATACTCCCCCTTTGTATATGTGTAATTTCAATATCACAAACACAACAACCTTTGATGGTATATGATAAATTTTACTATAATATTATCCCATGGACTCTTAATCATGTTTTTTTTTTGATATTATTATAGTATCTTGTAACAGAAATTTGTTTCAAAGTGCTTGTCCAACCTTTAGTTCAAGAACTAACTTAGAAGGGTTTTATCTTGTTTAATCTATAGACCTTATTTCATACCTTACATTTCCCTCTTTTTGAGTTTATTTTGATTAGTCCCACCATAGGTTAGACTCATCATCAATCCACCTATCTCAAGTAGATCTAAATTCATACCATATCTAAACCATTTAAGGTAAAAAATTGATATTTTCACCTATATTGCACCAATAGATTGTTTATATAACCCAATACCCGGTAATTCATGACTTTGAGTGAATCTTTTCACCAATCCTAAAATGTTAGAGGCTACATCATAAGGTTTTCTAGTGTGCATAAATACCACATAAACTCACCCATTTATCAATATGATTCATTTCAACAATTGTTTTGAAAACTAAGTCATTGTAACCATGTTAATACTAAGGAATTTGAGTAACAAACTTCTAGTTTTGTTGATTATTTAATTATTTAAATTATATTTTCAATAATATTTAAACCCAAATCCATTAGATGGAGAGTTAATTTTGAATACTTGGTGTTTATTTCCATTTTTGATACTCATTCATCACCTTCACCCTCGAGACCATTTAACCAATTGGTCTTATCCGTTCCTTAGTTCACTCAGGCCAAGTATTCGATACCCTAGGATGGACAATATATGTTGCAAATACTATACCCTAGAGGGCCATATCAAGATGGAACAATGTTATTCAACCACCTCTTTAACTACCTATAAAAATAATTTCTTAAATTCTTTCACTAGTATTTGTTCCACATTCCACCTCTATAGAGATTAGTTGAACTTAGGAACAAGTAGAAATCAATGTCCCTTATTAGGTTAAAGGTCAATAAGTGAGATAAAAGGATAAAATGGGCCTGGTCCTCATATAGTTTCCAACAATAAGTAAATTCTTTGATAAGTTAACTAAAACTATATAGAAGGTGTGGAAAAGAAAGGAAGTGGATAAAAAAGGGAAATAAATAATACAAGAGTAAAGAGAGAACTTGTTCTCCTTGAAAAAATAATAAATAAGGAACCCCAATGACCATAATGAGTATGAAGAAAAATTTTATGATTTTTTGGATTTAACTACAGAAGCTATGAAAGATATTTAAAAGAGATAAGACTAATTTGGATAGTGTCTTCTATAGAGGAAAACTATTTAGGTTCCAAGATAAATAATATATAACATTTAGAGTGAAATAAATAAATTGTATAATATCCTAAACATGATAAAGACTTCAAGGGGTGAGTAAAAACCTCATTGGGGAAGGGTGTTCATATTTTAGAAACAATTAAAATAACTATAAAAGAGGCTTAACTTATTATTATCTTATGAAATAAATAATGTTTATAATCACTTAAACCTAATGACCACTTAAGAAGAAACATTGTCCTTAAACAGTGTGATTCCTAAAAGAGATAGTGCATTCAATTAACACCAACAAATGAAAGACTTGATAGCATAGTTCATGAGCCAAGATAAAGAGGATATATAAATTTTGAGGGATATTAGCATCACAAGTGTGATTACTTCCAAAGGGAAACTAGTAAATAGTCCCAATTTTGAAGGGTTATCAGAGTAGTTGCAAAGAGATTTAAGGCTAAAATATAAGGCACATATAAAACTAGTACAAATATTTTGAAACTAATTATTTTTTTCAAAGATAAGGTGATTAAGGTAGAGGATATCAAAGATAAATTTAGAGATTAATAAATTGAGCACAAAGTTCTAATGTATTAAATCATGTGAATCTTTAATCCATCCATGCTCAATTTTGGAATCATTACTATTTATTTCCACACTACATATGCATTATATGAATAATTAAATCCTGATGAAGAAGTTGTTATTACAACATGAAGAAAATTACCAATACCACCTAAAACCACTTAGCCTCAATCACTAGTTCATATAATGGTGTATATTCCTATTGGTCCCACTTCAACTAGCTCTTCATTGTAATGTCTTAGGATACTTTAGTAACTAAATCAACCATGTAGATTTATTATTCTTATAATAGTTCTAGGCTAACATACCACCCACACACACACACAATAGAGACTCAAGTTTCATTACAATATAATACATAGATACATATATTATAATTATGTAATTTTGGCTGGCTATCCTATGTATATATTTTACATGCATGCTTTGCATGAATTAAAATTATAGTTTTTATAATTAGAGGTGTAAAAATATGAACTAATTAGAGGATGAAGAGACCCCTCCTCAAGTATATGTATGCTTGCAATCTCTCCATTCCAAGAGAGGAGAATTTTGGAAATTAAGGTGAATAAAAAATTCTATACATTTTTCTCCAAGTTTGTCTTGATGTATGTTATTTATTATTCTCCAAGCCTTTTGATTCATTGAAGAAGCTTCATTATTATAGTATAGTTAATCTTTGGATTATGTAGAAGTATTTTTAATACATTTATCATATTGTGGTGTATCTAATCTTAATGTTTTTTTATTAATCATAATATCCATTTAGAGATGTATAATTATAAGCATACATTGAAAGTAAAATCTAGTTATGAATAATGAAGTTTACTATATTTATTTTCTTTGAATACTATTTGTGTTTGTGTGTTTTGTATGTTGATATAAACATAAAACAAGAATTAGTTACCTGCCAGTTTTCCAACCCATGTTTCAAGATCTACTTTGGAAGGGTTTCATATATCTTTGGTTCACAAACCATCTTTTTACCTTATATTTACCTCTTTTAATAGTTTATTTGATCCTATCCACTTTAGGTTAAAATCTAAATAGTCTTCTTAGGTATAATTTTGTTTCTTTTAGATTCCATACATCCAAACTAGTGGAGGTAAATAACCCATTTCTCACTGATATTCCACCACCAAGTTATTTAAAAAATTAAATACCTTAAAAATCATGATTTAGAGTTAATATTTTAATCTATATTAAAATGTTATAGGATACCTCATAAGATTATATGGTGTGCATAAAACCCACATAAAAATATCTGATTTAAAATGACTAGAAATATTCTTGTTCCTCATTAATCATTGAGTGGAAAGTAAATGTCTTATGGTATAAATACCAATTATTCCTATGAAATAAGTCTTTCCTAAATGATAATATACTTTTTAATATTCATGCATATCCAATATGAGGACATGTCTTATGGTATAAATATTGATTATTCCCATGTAATAATTCTTCCCCAAAGCATACGATACTTGATAAGGTTCATGCATATCCAATAAGAGGAAATTCACAATTTTTGAAAACTTATAATTGAGTCAAAAATGATTTATTTTGGGAACGAATTAATGGGTATGTATATAAATTTATGGAGGAATTCCTAATTATAACCTTTATAAATTTTGATCTAGTGGTGGAAAGAGGTATCTATAGATTTCATAATTGGTCTAGTTAGGTTAGATGGTATAAATGTCATCATGGTGATAATATATAAACTCACAAAATATTCCCATTTTTATGTCTTATCATATCCATTTACATATAGTATAATATCTACTTCTTTTCTACATACAGATAGAAAACTACATGGTACCCACATATCATAATGAGTGGCCATTATCTAATTTTTACTAGTAATTTTTGGACTAGTTTATTTTCATTTTTTTGTATATAATTATATTATAGATAATATTATCATCCTCAATATAATGGGGAAATATAGGTGGTAAATGAACTCCTAAAGACTTACTTTCATTGTTTTGCATTAGATATACAAAAAAATGGGTTCATTGGCTAACACTAGTTGAATTGTGGTATATCACTTCATTCCATGTCTTTTCTAAAATGTATCCATTTGTGGTACTCTATGGGTACCAACATCCTTCCATCACCTAATTTTTATGGATTTGAACCAATTTTTTTGATCTAGAATAATACATTCACCACCAATAATAAGTCCTCAGTAGTCTTAAAAAGAATTTATCCATGACAAAGAATCAAATGAAGTAACAATTAGATCGACACTATAATGAGAGGAATTTTGAAGTAGGTGATTAGATATTTATCCATATACAACCATATAATAAAATGTCCCTCAAATTAAAAAAATGATAATATACTCTATCCTAGGTATTATGGTCCTTATCATATCTTACAAAAGATTGGGAGTGTTGCATATAAGATGGAGTTCCCCCATTATACTCGAATCCATCAAATATTTCTTATTTCTTACTTAAATAAGGTAATTGTACATACATATATTCACAATTTGAGTTACCTAAAATACATGATGAAAGAATAGTAATTATTTAAATTTAGTATATCCTCGAGACACACAGTAAAAGGCTAAAAACAAGAGAGATTAAGGTGTATTTGATCAAATGAAAGAATATTTCTCATGAGGATGCCACATTGGAGGATGCCACCTTTTTTAATAAACATACATAGATGTTTAACATTAATGGAATGTAATTTTTAATATGGTGGTCATATTAAGACTATAAACTATATTATCTATATGAATATTTTTGGGCCAACCTATTCCACTCTCTTCATTTGTAATAACATTTATTAGCTAATTATTTCTTTATGGTGACTTATTAAATTGTAAGGGTGGGATAAGTGGGGGTGATAGGGATGAGTATAGATCACTCAAAACATCATATTTTTGAATTTTATTCTCAATAAGATATTATGGAGGTTTCCCCATTAAAGTGGATTCTCATATATTCTCCTATATTTTAGTTATATTGTGATTTATTTCTTTAATTGGTGAAGGAGCAAAGTGATAATCTAATCTACAATACATCTACAATGGTTGATTAAGTTAAAGTTCATAATGCACAACTTAGAGCTCTGGTGCCATATAGCATTATTTCATGTAAATCCATTATGGATTCCAACCCATTTATGTCTTTGGCTAAAAAACATAAACAAATAATTTGAGGTTTTTGCATCCATAAATGGGTTATATTTACATACATGTTCAATTCAAATTGAGGCTTGATCACCTTAAATTCACCATTGTATTTTAAATAAAGAAGAAAAATATCACTAAGTGATTCATGGAAAGCACCAATTCTCCATTAATTCAAGGTGTATAAACTATTTATGAATTAAATATCACCTCATTCTTGTACACTTGGAAAATAATTATCATGGATGTACCTTTAGCTTTTAGACCCTTACTACTACCAAAAATATTTCACACACTATCTCTATATGCCTAATTATTGATCTTTTATTCTAACCAATGCCATTTTATTGACCTAGACCTTTAATCATGCCTAGAATATTATAAACCTACTTATCTTCCATATATACATGTTTTGGACCTATGCATGTTTTATAGCTACCTGAACACTTGTGTCTTACTTAGATGCCTATGTTGATGAAAGTGTCCTATCCTAATGCAAGTGTATAGTGACCTAAATTTACATAATATAATCAATAGAACCATCCAAATATAATTCAAGTGTCTAAGGCTATAGAGGTATAATTTATACAATTAGGCAACTAATCCATATTCTAGATCTAGTCTAATTTTTGTATGTTCTAATTCTATATATTTATTAACATCAAAACCAACTAATTATTTTTTTCATTATCATTACAATATTTATCAAATATATAAGTAATATATTTTTCATCTTAACATAATAAATTAATTATAAATTCTATCTAGGTTTCAAAAATAATTGTATTACTTTAGAGATAGTCTACCATCATTGTGCCCTAGGCTATATCTACCATTTCAACCCTATATTCCCCACATCTACAATTTAGAGTTAAATATTTGGTGAACCCAATTTATATGAATGTAAACCTTTCTAATTCATAGGTTTTTTTAGTCATCTAAGGATTATATTGATGTGATTTTTAAGTTCTTATATTATTTTGTATCAACCTAGGTGTAACCCTAGGTTGGGAGGTGTCCCTATTGAACACATTTAGATTTCCTAACAACCACATAATATGTCTAAAACTAATGAGGAACCTAATACTATGGATCATGATGATACCAATGTTGATCATGAAAGACATACTAATGAGGTGATCATAGATTAAGATTTTGATTATGAAAAGTATAAGTCTAATGAAACTGATACACATGAGAAAATAGATCATGAGTAAGTGCAATAAATTTCATTATTTTGTGAGTGTATTCATCAAAACCCTAAAGATATTGATTTAATCCTGAGAACCATATTATGAAATAAAAAAGGAAAAAAATTAGATGCACAAGTAGTCCATATATTAATCATGTTATTCAATTTATGGGTCATCCCCATATACCAAAAACCCTCACCTTGAGCACATTACCATTTCATACTTATAATGGGGGCATGCAATATGTATTGCCAATTTTGTTTCCTAAAACTAATATTATCACATTCTACATGGGAAAACTAAATGCTTAAAATAAAATACTAGTATTAATGTCTATATCTACCCATCTTATGGTTATACCTCCTTTGGTGACTTCTCAAATGTCCACCCAAAAAGACAAAGTGGTGAAAGCTCTTGTCTAAACTATAAAAAATTTAGAAACCAAAGCTACAAATATTTTAAAAAATATATGAAATATCCTTATATTATATATTCATAAGAGGTGTTGCATAATATTCTTGCACTAGATATATCTTTGCACCCCTTTCTAACTAGTTTTATTACACCTAAGTTCACATATTATTATGGCAAGGGTGATCCTAAAAACTATATTTGATATTTTTGTGTGGCATGCCTTGATTATGCCTCCATTCAAAAAAATTCACCAAATTATTTCCAAGGAGATTAAAATATTATGGTTTAAGGTGGTTCTATGATTTACCAACTCAATTAGTAAACACCTTCAAACCCCTTATGGATAATTTTTTTGGCACATTTATCTATTAACATTACCAAAAAGGTTTCCTATGCACAAACTACAAGTATCAAACAAGGGACTAATGAAATTATTAATGAGTATGTCCCAAGGTACAAGTAAATGTTAGCTCAAATGACTAATCTTATGGAAAATAAAGAGATTCAAGATATTTTAAATAAATATTTTCTTCATTATTTACATGAATCCATTGAATAAAAAAAGTTCAAATCTTTTGATGACTTATGCCATATTGTTCATGATCATGAAATGAAATTTATCTCACTAAACAAAGTTAAGTATGTAGAAAACACATTGCCTACATGTATATCAAATACCAATTTTGCTATAAAAATAGTTTATAAGGTCAAACCTCCTGAGCTTCAAAAACAAACTACCACAATTAATGTTGTGTCATAATGACCTAATCAACTTGTGTTATCTAATACACCATGGGGATAATTTCCATCCTTACCTGAGTCTCACTCCTCATTACTCATGTGAATTATAGAGTGTCATATTATATATCTCCATCATCCTATAGAGGTTGATATGAGTAGACCTATACCCAAAATGTGTGATGAAAATTCTTATTATGACTATCACCAATGCCTCCATAATTCTATGAATATATGTTTTACCTTGAAGCATAAGATCCAAGGCCTCATCAATGACTAAAATATCACATTCAATGATCCTCCAAGGGAATCAATTTCATGACCTGGTGATCACTAGAAGCATAAAATATTGAAAAATCATTTGAAATATCTTTTTAATAAGGATCAATAAGTGTAGATGGCATATAATTCACACCCTCATCCATCTCATCATGAGCACCCATTGGATGGGATTAATGGTACATATACATGGAATACACCTCACATGGTTTTGATACCCTTCATTACTTTCAATGAAAATGAGATTATAGACAATGACCTAGATATTCATTACTTATTCATTAAGCATAAATTGACCACCAAACTATACATAATGTTATGATTTACAATGGTGCAAGTGATAATAATTATACCATGGCATTACTTACACATTTGGTTTATAAAAATCATTATTTACATATTTTAACTAGATAATTTAGATCATTTGATGGGACCTCCTACCCATATGGTTACTACCTTTTGAAATATATTTTCCACAATTTTCTATGATATGTTATTAGGATGACCTTGGATATACACACTTCAATCAATAACTTCTATAGTGTATGGGTGTGTTAAATACATTCGTGAAAATTGGGTAATTATAGTTTCTATAATTCCATATGAATTTATTCTTAACAAAGAGAATCTCATACCTAGGTAATTGATTACCAAACTTATTATGGTTAATATTATGTAAAATGGTAAGCAATAATTAATTCCATTTATTAGGTGACTAGTACTTGAGAGACCATGGCATTAGCAATCTAAAATGGGTTCCATAGAATCTTTATCTATAATGCACCATATTAATATATCTAGAGACCCTACACATGTTCTTATTATTTTTATTCAAAACAAAGGTTAGATCATTGAATGGTGAGTTCTATAACCCACACTCCTACTTTTTCAACATGAAAAACATGTATTATTTTACATACGTAAACCATCACAAATACTAAAATGATCGCTATTGCACCTATACATTATTCTAAATAGTATCACTAGTTTATTTCATAATGTTCTTAATGGGGAGATACCTATGACCATCCTTTGAATGCGATCATAGGATAGTCTTTTCCTTCTATAAATATCAAACATATAAAAAAAAAACTTGAAAAATCAAAAAATATGTTCAACATTTACCTATCCTATTACATCCTTGGTATATATGTTTTTTGGTTCCATGTAGGTATATTTCATATCAATATTTTATATATACACTATTTCACTCATCTTTCGAGTATGATTCATGCATACACATATACATGATTTATGCACTTTTAGATGTTGGATTTTCCTTAACTCATGTCATTAGGATGTTATGGGTATCCACATCTATAATCATGATACATTTAGGTTATATCATGTTATGTTAAATTTCCATTATCATGTATCAGCTCATATATGTACTTACATATTCCCTTGTCCATGTTTATATCTTTCACAGTGTACTTGATATGCTATGTACTTAACAATTTTTGATAAAACATATTATCTAGAAAACAATATGATATGTTTATGTTGGTTTCTTATGATTTTATTTATGCACTTCATTGAGTGTCTTGGCTTTATATTATCTTTCTTGTTTGAGAATTTGAAAATTCTCTATTGTTTGTGCCCACTATGCCATTTTTTACCTCTTTGACATTTGAATATGTCATTATTTGTTGTATGTTAAAATTTAAGTATGTCATTATTTTTTGTGTGGACATTTGAATAATTAAAATCCCCTTGATAATGTGGCACTTAAAAATTCCCCTTATTTTATATTTCCTTAGACCATTCTCTTTTGACTTGATTTTGAGTGCTCTTATGTATGTACTTGATTTCTTGTTGAGTTTGTATTATTACTGTCTATATGTTTCTATGATATACGTCATGAATGTTAGGTTTTGGTGTGACCACATTCTTTGTGTTATAATGATGTATCTACTTATACATGTTCACTCTATATGCAATATGGTATATTCATAGTTTACATGTTTATCTTATCCTTTTGAGGTAAGGTAACTACTAATTTTTACTTTCCCTCATTGTAAAATGGGGTAAATATTAATAGGGGAATTACATATAGGAATGAATTAAAAAATTTCTTCACAAGTTAAAATTATAGTGTGGACATGTTTTGAATAAATATTCTCCACATTTGACATATTTTTAGATTCTATGGGGGCATACTTTAAAAACATGTCCTTCACATTGGCACTTACACTAGTTTTTAGTAACAGATTATAGTGGGGTCATGTTTTGAAAATATTTTATCCACATTTACACTAGTTCTCAATTTCATAGAATATTTGAGGCATGTTTTGTAAATATGTACTCCACACTTACTAAATTTAAAATTATCCAAAATAATAATCATTTGATTCAAATACACGTGTGATATAATTATTTACATTGATACCATTTTTATACATATTTTTAGCATGATACACATATAAGGTGGTTATCCTATGTAATTTTCTCTTAAATATTTCAAAATTAAATTAGTTTCAGATTTCAAACACTTTTAGGGGTTTTCATCACCCACCAAGTTAGACTTTTATGGATTATATTCAGTTAATCTATTACAATATTTGGTTCACTTTTTGGTATGGTTAAGGTGATTGAATAACTCAATATGTCCAAGTCTATAGGTTGTACTTAATTACATTATCCATCCTCACCAAATTTATAGTATGAATTGACTTGGTTCACTCCCACTCACTAGGTTATAAGTATTATTGGGTTTCATAGTTGAGCTAACATTAGCTATCGAGTAAAAACTCATATTTTCTCAAAGGTTGGGGGCATGTGTACCTAAATATCTCTCTATCTCTTTATATATATTCACTTTCAAGATTATATATTTGTCGTAATCTCTAATTTAGTGATTCATAATGATACGTCTTTATAGTCAAAATAACCAAAAGTTATGACAATTACACCAATATACATGTGAACTCATAAACCTTTATCTCTTATGATTTAAATTATTTTAATGATTTTAATTTTAGATTATAATAATTGATTATATATTGTAAAATTTTCTTAGTTTTAAGTTAGTCATCAACAAAGCACTCAATTTTCTCTCAAGAAAAAGGTAAGGTGTGTTATACACATCCATGTATGTGTTTGTTCTTTAAAAAAAAATCATTCTTATATTAAAGGGGGGGATGTAGACACTATTTATGAATTACATATCACCTCAGTCTTGTACACTTGGTAAATACATATCATGGATGTACCTTCATATTATAGAGATTTATAACTACCAAAAGGATCACATATAGTATCAATTTATACATAATTACTTATATATTATTCCAACCAATGTGATTTTGATGACATAGGCCTTATATCATTCCCAAAATTTTATTAACCTACTTATCTTCCATCTCTAAAAGTTTTGGAATTGTGCCCGATTTCTAGTTATTGGAACACTTACATCCCAATCACATGACTACATCAACATAAGTGTCCTATCCAACATGAGGGTATAGTATGCTAATAGAATTTTGTATACACAACATTTATAAAATTTATCAATTATTGATGTTGTCTCTCCTACAAGAACTTGTTGAATCTAAACCTTTATAAATGAAGGCCTTAAAGGGTGCTCCAAGAAAGGGGTGGGTAGACCTTTAGTGCTTCACAATATTGTTGTTCCCTACACCACCAACTAAAAATAGTAAAAACCCATCCTATACATTTAAAAAATATTTGACACCTCATCTAGACTCTTCTCTAAGCATTTAATTACCTCATATATCCCTTACCTAAGAAAAACCCATTTTTTCCATTTACCAAATGTATTCAAATGGGTTGATCTCATTCTAGGAATAGTGCATGTTATGGGACTAAGTCAGCTAGGGTTGACTTAGTTTGAGAAGTAATGGCTCTATTTTATAACTAACAAGGTTTACTAGTCTAACAGTGTTGGTTAAAATTGTAGAAGGGCTTAGGGTCAAATCAGACTATATATACACCTCTCTCACCATTTCCAATAGAGAAAATCATTTAATTACATTTATTTATCTAATTTTCCACCATTATACTTGAGGATTGATTTCTTAGGGTTTCATTCTTCTTGGATGATAACCTTTGTCTTGTAAAAGCTTTAGATTTAGTACAAGGTCCTTGCCTAGACTATAGTATATTGTACATCCTTAGCTTCTTCAATAATATACAACAAGCTCTTTCAAAGAACCATTAGCCAAGGGAGAGGTTGAGGCTCAATAGATACATATTCAAGGTAAGTATTCCTAACTCTTACTCTTCTATTTTAGTAGATAGATTTACATGAATAATGGATAATAAATGTATTGTCTCTCCTTGGAAAAGGGGTGAAAGATGTATATATATGGCCTAATTTAATCCTAATCCCTTTCAAATTTTATTTGACATAGTTGATGACCAAATTTGACCTTACAGGTCAAATTTGGACCCCTATAGGTAAAATTTTTATTTTTAGATCTTTTAGGGGTTAATATTTAGTCATGGGGTATATTATAGGTATTTTTATGTCATTTAATACTATATTAGTCTAGGTCTTAGTCATATTAATACTTATGTATTTTAAAGTCATTTTAGGGGTCATAAATGTAAGTGGAATGGTGTCCAATGTGTCTATGTGTACTATGTTCCTTTCAAACATCTAATGAGTTAGATTCCCTCTCAATGTCAGTCCCATCTGAATCTTGTAGGTTATCTAACTAAAGATCAGGAAACCAACTAAAAAGAGGGAGTTTAGTATTTTTACGGCCCATGAGGGAAGATATAACATGGGAAAAGGTCATGGAATGAATATTAATCTTATTTAGACTCATTCCCATTCTTGAAATGCTCTAAAAGTGCCAAATTTGAGCTAAACCCATTTTGCTCCTTTTTGCCCTTTTAGACATAGAAGTAATCAGTAGGTTTATGTTTGGTATGGATAGTTACAAAAGTTTTAGAAAAAACACCTTTGGGAGGTGATATTAAAATTATATAAATTCATTTTCATAAATATATTTCAAATATTGGTCAACTATGCTTTATGAACAATCTCTAACAAGTTGACTATGTTTTTTGCTCACTATTTCCTGCACCCTATAGGTTTTTCTCTAATTTGGATAAGTCCATACAATCCAGCTAGTGATGATGACTCTATATTATTTTATCTCTCCCCTCATATTATTTACATGATTTTTTTCATGTTTCATGGTGTTTTTATAGGCAATTCATCTCATGTTATAGGAAGGTGTTATCATGTGAGGTCTCAATCAGAGTTTTCCACTTGCATAAGGTTGAGCTCCATACAAGGTATTTATGTGAATAGGATATGGTGATTTCACTATTTACATGTCATATTTATCACATAAATTCATTTTTAGTTTTATAACAACATGGTTTGATCAAAATTTATATCTTGCCATGCTCACAATCAACTCTTTTCCCATTTTAACTTGTTGCCATGTTGAATCACATGTGTGGAACTAGTTTAATGTGCTCATAGAAGTGTAATGAGACTATCAAAATTATTAAATTGTCTTAATGTTATGAAAAAACAATTATTAATCTCCAAAGATTTTATATAGGGCTATTATAGTCATATATAACACTTGCATATAGTCTATCCTTGTGATGGTCACCTACAAGTGCCCTCATAGAAAAAAGTCATGTTAAAAAGGAGTACATGAAATGATCAAGGTTATTTATAGTGGTAAGAGTATTTTTTTAATATTTTAAATATTTTAAAGACATATTTAAGGTAAAATTATGTATTCTACCAACTTACTTACACCCACCACCTATGTATGAGAGTAACCACCTACAGGTGGTACTAAGAGAGAATCATAGGTATCATGAGAAGAATTAGATCATGAGAAGGAAATATCTTGGAATTATTAATATAAATTAAGTTTAATTATAGTACTATTTTATATTTTTGATATAAAATGGAAGTTTTGATCACCTTCTAACATGAGATGACTGCATGCAAGACTATTTTCCCTAAAAGTGCAAAAAAAAAGAACCTAAGCATTTTTCCAAAGCTTTATAATAAGGTTGAAAATTATTTTGAAGCATATAAATTAGCATGATTTATAGCCTCTACATAGGAAAATATATAAAAAAAGTTTAAGGGCAGATGACTAGTGGAGGTTAGTAATTGAGAGACCTAAAATTGCCCATTTATGCATTAAACTCAGTAAATGACATTTATAGAACTTTGAGTCTTTGAGAAACCTTGCACTCTAAGCTGGTAGTCCTAACCAGTATTTCATGATAAAATTTTTATAGGTAGTGAAATATAGAATTAATGATATATAAATATCATCAAATAAGGTGACATTCTATGTTTTAATGTCCTGCACATAGTTACAGGTGTGCCTAATTCCAAATTATTGACCTATAGCTGGTTTCAAAGTCTCATAGTCCATAGTATGAGCTTAGATATGGAAAATTATGAACATAGAGACACTTTTTATCTAATTTTTTTAATAACATATATTTATCCCATGATTCTTTTGACATAGTTTTCAAAGATGAAAGTCACCCATAGTTCTATTTGTATCACAAAATGTGCACCTACAGGTTGGTTGTAGGGTCACCATGGAGAGTAGGATATATATCCTTGATAAAATATTTAATTAAAAGCATAAAAACATAAAATATAGTTATAAATGGTGTATATAACTTTAATTATGATGAAAATTACATGAAATAATTCCTTGATCATATAAAATCCACCTAGAGGACTCCACATAGTCAACTGTAGTTAACTATGAGGGGTAGAGAACAAAATTTGAGTTTCTTGATGTGGATATAGCATAAAAAATTAGAAAAAGGGGAATAAACCAATATAAAATGACTCTAATGGATTAATGGAATATCATTAAATTTTTTCCAAGATAAAACATGCATGATGACCTATAGGATTCACTATTGAAGAAGGAATGCAGGAAACACAATTTGCACCTTAAGCAACCAATGCAAAGGGTATGACTTGAGGAGTTTTATAAACGGTATAAAATTATGATAGGAACTTATAATATGAAAATGGTTTCCCATGGTGCACTAATAGCATGTAAATAACATATAAATAGGGAATATTGAGTTCCAATCAAGCAACATACAGTCCAAAGCATGAAACCTTGCACACAGTCTATTTTCATAGTCAATCTTAGAATCTGAGGAAGTTGGAAGGTTTATTGATCTAAGTAAGGGATGTATTTTTATTTAGAGTGTAATTAATTTGGGAGGATACTAAACCATTTACTTGGTCTGAGTAAATATGGGAAATGCCCTCTATTTTTCCTCAGACAAAGGGCACTCTCTTATGATCAAAACTTACATTCTTGACAAGAAGAGATGAAAGGATGGACTAGAGAATATATAGACCTTATAATGAATTTTTTAAAGTTTAAAAATTCATAATGAAACATTATACACACCTAATATGAGGATGTAATCCAACATGATTGTCTCATTTATTGAGTTTGCAGGTAGGCCTAAGAAGTAAGGTCTAAGCTTAAAAGCCAAATAGAGAGTCACTTTAACTTTTCAAATGAGGTGAGAATTATAACGTATTGGATAATGTTTATGAAGTAATTATAGGTGTGTTACATCTTCCAATGTGTATAAAAAGCATTAGAAATCCATTTTTGGGATCAGAGACAACATTCAGCTTATGGGAATGAGAAACCAAGCTTGACAAGGTAACTTTGCACGCTCACATCTTCTCCGAGGTTATGCATGGAATTTAAAGGATTTAAAGTATGTTGATGGAGATCTTTATATTTTATCTAATGGTATTTTTTGATAGTTACAATGTCCAATCTTCATGAACAATCCTTAAGAGAAAAAATGACTTGAAACCATTACAAACCCTTGAATAAGGACCCAATGAAGGAAATGAAGATGGAAATATAGTATAATGTAATATTTTGCCTATAATTATGATTGTATGTTTTAGGGGACTCTCTTAGGATACTTCCCATGCTTTTGGACTATGTGAAATTGTATGGATGGAGTACAAAATAGGAGTTTCTTGACTATTTTGTGTATTTTGCAAGTTATAAGAGGTTTCAAGAGATGAAATCACCATTGGAAGAAAAAATAAGACTTAAGATAACTCAAAATTTTTATTTAATTCCTTTTAAAAAACATAAGTGTTTAATAAATAGCTCTCATCTTAGCTAGTCAAAACTAGCATAGTGAACATGATAGTGAGAAGGGTGAAAACTCCAAGTGAGAGTCCTTTTAAAGTGTGATTAATGCCTCTAATGTCATTGAGGGTATTTAAAAGTGTCATAAAATCCATTTTATTAATTTTCATGGAAAACTGATGCCAATTTTGAGACTAAGTGTGAGGGGTGATAGAAAAGGGAGTTTTTAAGACTATAAATGGTGATGGCTCACTTCTAAAAGTTTTTAGATGATCAAGACTACAACTAATGCATGCAGAGGCATGTATAAAATAATTATCTATTAATAAAATTATTATACCTATCCATAAACAGTTATGGGATGTTCAAATAGGGTTAAACCTTGAAGGTTATGTTTTGAGCCAATAAAGGGAATTTCATGCCACTTTTCATGAATTTCATGACTTGGGAAGCCACTTTTCTCTTCTAACCTTTCATGGTCCATTTCACATCCTCTTCTAATGTACAATTAACTCATTTTATCATCTTAAAAAGTTTCCTTATGACCTTTGGACTTCTCTCTTCTCTTCTCTCTATCAAGTGCTATAAGAACTAGTAATTTTGGCCTTGGTAAACTTATGCTCCACCCAATTATGATGAATCCCTTCTCATTTGCATAGCATGGATCAATAAATACTACTTATTTTTACCTATTTCATGACTATTCATAGTGTGTTTTACTTAGATGATTGATCTTGCTTAGTGATGACTCTTGTTTCCTTAACATGTTGTCTCATTATCTCACCTATTTGTAGTTAGAAAGCTTCTTCTTTTAGTTCATGTGAAGTGTTATAGGTTGTGTTAAGGTTGAGTGAGTTAGTATATTCAAATAGTGCCATTCTAGGCCTCTAGTTTAGTCCTCCTAGCCTAAACATTCATCACAACCTCATAATAAATATTGATGTGGGAAAGATGTAGATTGGAGAAGTGTATGTTTGGTTAGTCCCTTCTTATCATGTGTAACATATAGCTGGTTGGAAATCATCAAATATTTTGGTATCTCACCTCTCTTAGGATAGTTTTCTTTCAGTTTTCTCTCTCCATTTTCCATCACAAATCATAGGTGTAGTAGTGGTCTACAAGTGGTACATCAAGGGAGCTAGTAGCCTATCTATATATTGACATCATTCTTAGGATCACCCATACCCTAGAGGTGTTTAAATTATTCCACTTGGATAAGGAGAGATGAGACATTTCCTCAAATGGTGCATATCTAAGTGATAATAATTTTTGACATGCCTAGTGGGACCAAGGTTCAAGAGAGTGGAAAGATTATCTGTGTGCCTTTCCTCTAATTAGATTTTGTAAGAAAAAAAGCTAACACAAATGAAGACTCTAAATGATAACTTCTAGTTGTATGTATCCTAGGTATATCTAACCATTTGAAAACTTTTATCAATTTTTGTGTTTCTTTTGACATATGAGGTTGATATGGATAGTTATGGCCAATACTCCTATCATGAGCCTTCTTATAAGCCTTGTTATGAATCACCTTTAACCCCTCAAAAATATTATGAAAATGGGTATCAATTTAATGAACCATGCCAACCCTATATTCCTTAACTCTCCTCTCCATATGGACACCATGTTGTTGGATAGCCCTATGAGGAAAGCTACCAAGAAATTATCAAGAAACACCTCTCTATCAGTCCCAATAAGAGTCCTATCATTCATATCATGATGTTTATCAGTCTCAAGAGTCCTCCTATGAGTCTTATCATATGAAATAAAATGATTTCATGGATTATACACAAATATATTATTGTCAAGATTCAGGTCCTACTTATGCAGATTCTAGTCCTAATCAATCCAAAAATTCACTTCCCTATGAGCTTACTAGTGATTTTCTCTTTCCAAAATTGACTTATAAGCCTTCTCCTTCATCCCAAACTCCATATTTAATTTATAAACCTTCCACCTCAACCCTTCTTGAGGAATAACCTATCTTCAGTGAAGAAATTAAAGAAGAGTAAAATCAATTCATGGCTTATCAAGAAGATCTCATGAGTGACTATGAGGAAGAAATCACCTTAGGGACTCCACTTGGTGAAAAAAAAAGACTATCCACAAGATGATGCCTCCATTTTTGAGGGGATGTGTTTCCATGAAGTAGACTCTAATGTGTCCATTTTTTAGGGGATGTGTATCTATGAGGAATGTGTCCAAGATTTGAAGAGACAGGTATTCAAAGAAGACTCCATGTTTGATCATAAAGTTGTGGATTACCATCTCAATCATGAAATGGAATCTACTATCAAGGATGAAGGTCAAGTCACTCCTCAAGAAGAGTATGTCCTAAGAGAGTCTCATGAGACCAATGTAGAGGAAATAACTCTTGAATATGACATTCATGAGGAAGAAGACTTATGGTAGAATTTTAATGCCATATGCAAGGAATTTGATAAGTTGGGTAAGGCTTTTTCTTCTCTAAAATATTTCATATTTTATGAAAAGTTTGTTGATGAGTCTAATAAACATGATCTTGAGTGTTCAATCAAACATAAATATGAATGTCATTCTATTGGTCAAGAACATGTTATCATGAATCCATTTGATAATGCTAGTGTAAGAGAAGTTGTACACATGGATAATGATGACAAGGTAGATTTTATTGTACCTAAAAGATATTCAAGAGCTATATTTGAGGTAAACCACATTCAAGGATGTGGGAACATGGTGAAATAAATCTTGGTTCTTCCAAAAATCAAGCACATTATGTCAAGGAGGAGAGAAAGGCTAAGAGGACTGTCATATTTTCAAACATGCACACCAAGGGCCAAATACATGAGAAGGTTGAGACTATTTCGATGAAGCAGTCCATTTCCATAGTCAATCCATATGGAGCTGCTTGGTTCTCTTTGAACATCATGCCAATAAAGTTGGAAAATACCATGAATAAGATGGAGGAATCAATGCTAAAGGTCAAAAGGCTACATGTCTCACTAAATCCTTCATGTCATGAAGAGAAAAAGGTTTCAAACTTCCCATTTGACATAGGAAGGAGGTATGCTTAGTTGTTAGTTGTATATAGTGGTTTGTTTTTCTAATTTCACTAAGTGCCTTGAGCACATGTGTGTCTTTTTAGTGTGTTTTTTTGCTTGTGTGTGTCCTATGTTTTATGTGGTTGAGGTAGTCAAGTGGCATTATCTTAATCAAAGCTAGTTGTCAATATTAAAAGTCCTCTTATTGGGTTGCATACTTTAGATGACTCCCTAAGCCTAATGGACTGAGAAGGCTACTTATCTTTAGTATATCAGGAGTACTACCCCTTTAAGTCACTAATTTTTTGGCTAAATTTGACCCTATAGGTTAAATTGGGCCCCCTATAGGTAAAAACTTTATTTTTAGATATTTTAGGGGTCTAATATTTTATCATGGGGTATGTTATAGGTCTTTTGATGTCATTTAATGCTATATTATCTTGAGTCTTACCCATATTAATCCTTATCTCTTTTAAAGTCATTTTAGGGGTCATAAATGAAAGTGCCATGGTTTTCAAGGTGTCTAAGTCTCCTAAGTTCATTTCAAATGTCCAAGAAGTTAGATTCCTTGTCAGGAATGTTAGTTCCATCTGAATCATATAGGTTATCTAATTGGAGATCAAGAAACCAACCAAAAAGATGGAGTTTATCACTTGTAAATCCCATGAGAGAATGAATATTCATCTTCCTAAAACTCATTTCAATGATTTAAATTATTTGAAAGTTCAAAATTTGATCTAAATCCATTCTACTCACTTTCTAGACATATAGAAGTGATTAGTAAGTTTATGCTAGGTAGGAATAGTTGGAGAATTTTCAAACCAAATGCCTTTGGGAGGTGATAGTATATTTAGAGGGATTCATTTTCATAACAAGATTTCAAATATTAGTCAATATTTATTTATTAACCATCTCTAACAAGTTGAATGTGTTTTTTTCCTTACTATTTCCTACACCCTATAGGTTTTTCTCTAATTTGCATAAGTTTATATAATCCATCTAGTGATGTTGAATCCAGATGATGTTAGATGTCCCTTTAAATCATTTAAATTATTTTTTTTCATGTTTCATGGTATTTTGATAGGTAATTCATCTCATGTTGTAGGAATGTGTCATCATGCGAGGTCTCAGTCAAAATTTTCCACTTGCAAAAGGTTGAGCTCACTCCATGGGATTTCATGTTAATAAGATATGGTGTTTTCCATGTATCTGTAGAGTAAAAAATACTCTACATGTTATTTTTAAAATTTTAGCTATGCGCTCCATGTTTTGTCCCTATGCATTTCAGTTTTGAGGTAGTAAAGTTTTTGACATAGAGAGAGGGCACGAGTTTATTTTGCCTAAATTTTTTTCTAAGTATCAAAGTTGCATGGAAGCTGCCAAGTGTCAGTGGCTGAGACACATTTTATAAAGCTGCTCAGAATGTACCACATGTCCCGTGGTAAATCAATAGAGCATGACAAGTGTTGGCATCCACATTTTCAAATTTCTTTAAAGTTTCAAAAGATTCTTTTAATAATCTTCTCTTAAGGTCAAGTGGAAGGCACCAAGTGGCAACTGCTGAAGGTCTAAATTTTTTTTTCTAAAATCAATGGAAGTTGCCAAGTGTCAGCATCCATAGTTTCTTCATTTTGCTTCATTGATTAAGTAAAGACTGTGATGGGCCCTAGGTTTTGTTTCTGAGGCAAACAAAAGCTGCCAAATGTTACCATTTGTGTAAATCTAAAATGAGGCCTGAATGTTTCTATAGTATAGCCAGAGTGATGTAGAGACTGACACATGTCACCTTTTGTAGGATCCTCAAAAGGTAGCTATACAAAATGGATACCACCATGTGTCCCTTGTTAAAGATACATAGAAAGTGCCACTTGTAACCATTCTCCTTTTGAAGCTGCTCAGGTGAGAAGTACTGTGGGTCCCATTTTCTATAAGTGGTTAAAGTTTCAAAGAAGCAAACTGTGATAGATGTCAAAGATGGAACACTCCTGAGTAAAGACAAAGTAAATAGTATAAGTTATGAAGAAAGTGCCTTTTGTATTCTATAAATGCGCAGAAGCTGTCAAGTGTTATTTTTTGATGCCTCTTCAATAATAAAAAGGTTTTCAAGAAGAGTAAGTAGATACTGCCAAGTGTCCTCGCCCATTTCATAATTGGAATCATCTTGTGTATCTATTTCATCTAATGAATTGTAGGGAAAAGGAACATTTCAGATCAAAGAAATATCTTTTGTTAGACACTTCCAATTAAGTTAGAGTTCAGTTAGATTGTTGGATTGGGAATGTGTGGGTAATCTAGATCTAATTTGATGCTATAAAGATGGGTGTAGAGATTGCTAGGAAGGGGAAAATATAGAGAGAAATTTATGTGAGAGATTATTATCAAGAAGTTTTAGACTTTCTTGCTATAGTTAGTAATGCCATTTGCCTTTGTTCTATTTTCTTGAGTTAGAAAGTTTGTGTAACTATGCATGTTTCTATGCCTTTTATGTAACTAAAAAATAAATAAGAAGACTGAGTTATGTGCCTTTGTTGACATTTTCTATGTTATTGTAAAATCATCTAAGTTTTAAGCCTTTAATCCTATCTATTTTCATCTTTTACATTGATCATGCCTTGTTTTCTCTTTAATGTAATTGAATCCTAAAGGTAGCTTCACTATGCTTAGAATTAAGGGTCAAATTAAATTTAGGTGCATCACCATAGTTAGATTTTCTTTCATTACATTTGTGTTTCTATTTAATTCCTATCCCTTTCCTCATTATACACTTGATATAAAGAAGAGTCAGCTTCTTTAAAATTTGGAGGTCATTTCAAGTTGCAAGTCCCACATTCCTGACACTTCCCATTGTTGGTGTTAGAAACAACACAATTTAAGCATCAACAATTTTTGGCATGCCCGATGGGACATCATCTTGAAGTTTATTTCAAGACTGTATGAACCAGAGAGCTACAAGGAGTCAAAGTTGTGGACCAATAACAAGATCTCAATCTGCTATAAATCCAGGTATTATTTTTCTACCTTTGATATCTAGTCCAAGACAAAGAGTCAATCAGTTTATACTAACACTAAGAGTAAATATAGGAGCTCTTATACCCCCAAGGAATTATGCATTTTGGAATACTAGCAGTCCTTTGATTCTCCCAATACCACTAGCCACTTGGGACCCTATTCTAGTAAATGCCCTGAAAGCTCTACCCAAATTCCGTGCTCAATATTTCAAAACACCTGAAAAACATCTACAGGATGTGTCTGATGTATGTTCTATACATGTGGTCACACGAAAAAATGTGGCCATAAGATTTTTAGTAGCTTCTTTTAAAGGGAAGGCTCTAGAATGGTACAGATCCTTGACCCCAAATATAATATCTACATGGGATCAACTTGGAGATCTTTTCTTTGAAAGATTTGAAGAAAAGGGTGATAAGTCCTCTTTGTTACAATAATTGATTACTATCAAAAGGGCACCACAAGAAGTAATGACTGAATTTAATTCAATATTTCAAAGGACTTGGGAAAGAATCCCTACTACAAGAAGACAATTACTAGGTATGGCTATAGTATTTTATCTTAAAATTTAAATTTAGATATATCAGTAATGATTTAGTCACTTGGAGGTCAGACTCTGCTAGAGGCTTATGACTATGCAGTCATAGCTAAAAATAATTTAATAGATGCTATAAAGTTGCCCCTAAGGCCTCCCATGCCCATGTTTCTAGAGATTACCTTACCTTTGCCTCAAGAAACCTCTAATTCCATAGCCCCACCTGTGTCTATGTACACATATCCTCAACAACCTGCTAAATAACTTGTCTCTGCCCAGTCATCTGAGATGGATGATATCAAGAACATCTTAAGGACATTTTTTAATGAGTTAGTTAAGATAAAAAGATAGCATAATAATTATCCTAAACCACAATATCAAGGCTACCAAGGAAATAGATTTCCACCATAGCCAAACCAGTATCAAGGTCATCAAAGGCAAAATAACCCTCAACCAACAAACCAATTAGTTGCAGTCTTTACACCCTCACAGACTGTTCCCCCCAATCCAAATAGAGAGATATTTCAAGGGCAAAATAATTATGTAGATGGCACTAATGCCTAGTTTTTCCCTTGTAATAATGCTCATATGCCCAGAGATTGTCCCATGGGTAATCTACAACAAAAGGTAGCAGAGCAAAGAAGAATGGATGGATAATCTGCAAGTACTTTTGACACTCAAGCCTACTAGTCCCCTGGTATGCAAAATTCAATCCTAATGGCTCAAATGCAAGGGATGTCCTTACAAAAATAGGAAGAAATAGCCCCTAAACATGCTTTGTTTTCATGGGTTGAAGATGAAGAGTCAATATTATTGAATGAAGCTTCTACTTCCAAGAAATTGGTGGCGTAATCAGACTACTATACCAAATCAAAGAGAAGGATGATGGAACAACATGAAGTCACAAATAATGAAGTTATGGGACCTCCTACATTTTAAAGTCATCAAAACATAGCTACTAGACAAGAAGTGCCTTAGCCAGTGCATAACCAAGTAGTTCTTGGACAAGTCCAAGAAAAAACAAAGTACCCTTACTTTCTAAGAACCCAAACATTAGGACCAATGAATGTGGTGGATCAACTGAAGAGGACTCCAACACAAGTGTCAATATGGGACATATTATCCATTCTTGAGCAAAAGATACTATTACAAGAAGCTCTACAGGGCCAATCAGTGCCTAAACATATTGGCACCAAAGAAGGACTTGCTGATAAAGAAAAGCTCAAGGACATAGTTCCTCTGCAAACAACAACCTTTTTAAACAATGTAGTAGAAGTAAGTAAATCCAAACCAGAGCCCTTCTATTTGACTCTGATAGTTGGAAATAAACTGTTGCATAATGTGATGATAGACTCAGGGGCTAGTACCACAGTAATGCCTAAGCAAATAGCAGATGCTTTAAAAATAAAGTATGAGCCACTTACTAGAGGAGTCATGTAGTTGGATGGAAAATCAGTGCAAATAATAGGGAGAATTAAACAACACCCATTACAATTATATACTTTCCCCAATATAATTTTCAATCAAGATGTAGTAGTCATAGATATACCTCCTATATTTGGCCTATGTTTATCAAGGGATTTCACAACCAAAATAGGAGGATATATGTCACTTGATGGGTCTCATCTCATCCTAAAAACCAAATATGGTTCAAAGATGAAGATATTATCTGAGCCACTATCCAAGGATCACATCACCAATGAACCAACCTCAAAATTAGAGGCAGCTCATGCTATGTTGAATAAGGAAGAAAGGGTTTTTGTTGAGGAATTAGGCGACTGGACTGAACATGATCATGAAGAAGAAAATAATTATTTGTTAGCTATGATGCAAAGTGACCAATATGGAAATTATGACTCCATTAGTCTAGGAACTTATGTCATATTTGATGGAGATCATAAAATCATAAATGTTTTAAGGGAAGAAACACCAAAAGATACCTCTTCTACCAATACTCAGGTCTCAAAACATGAATTCTAGATTCTGAGTTGGAAGTCACAAGCTTATGCCTTAATCTCTGATGAGGAAGAGATAATTTCTAACTTTCTTCTCACTTTGCAAGATGATATGGAGGAGCATGGACACTTCCTTGATCATGATTTGAATGACTTGTTTGAAGTCATTAGGGCAAGTTATAATATTATTCAAAGAGGATGTGAGCTAGTTGTGGATGGACAAGACAACATTGAGACTAAAATAAATATGCAAAATTGCTGCAAGCTTTCAGACTTATCCTTTCAAGAGGTTGGTGAATTTGAAGATGATATTTTTAAAGTCATTAAGGAGGATGATCATGCAATGGAACCTAAGTTTGAGGTAGAAGGAGATAAGCCAATAAATTATGTATATCAAAGGGCTTATGGTGATGAACCAACAACCATCAATTTCTTAATGAGACATGCCAGTATGAAGAACCAGTATCTGACAAGCTTCCAAGAAAAAGAAGAGTACGTATATATTGGAAGCATGTTTAACTCTGATCCACTTGGATGCAGGCCAATCAAGGTGGCATGCAAGAAGATTAAGTCACCAGAGCTTCATTCCATTTAGCTACTTGTCTAGCACCATAAGTCTTCTCGCCATGAAGGAGACTTTAGAAATTCTATTTTTGATCCAGGGGGGAGGCAAAGATACCTAGTTAATGTATTATAGTTAGATAGTCCCCCTTTCCTTGTTGCTTTGTTTTCTCATTTTTCTTTCCCACTCTTTCTTTTAAATAAGTGTTCTTTAAACACATAGCTATGGCTCAGAGTCTTTTTTCAAAAATTTCAAAACTCTCGACACATTAAATATCTCCTAAATCCTTAAATTCCCTAAGGTACCTTGCACAACCACTTTCATGACGTGTCTAACTCATTGTCCCTTGAGGATTTCATAAGATTTGCTAACATTTATCAAATTTTAATTCCATTTTCAAGACTTGATGGGTCATTAAATACCCCATAACAAGAGTTAAAGCTCACAAGTGTCTCAAACATTCTTGCGTCTGATAAAAAATCCTTGTTATCTACAAATTTCAATTCATAACAAAGCTTGCTTAGTGAAAGTGCTTCCTTATTGCAAAGCTCTATACCTATTACCATAATTCACTATTTATAAGTATAGATATATATATGGAGGTAACACAATATTTGCAACAAGGGTCTAGGATTTACGAATCCATTGATAAGTTTCTCATAAGAAAATCATATGCTTCAGTGCCTGCACAAGATTTAAAAACTTATCCATGGACTAGAGTCCTTGATGTTGTATATGCAAATGACCTAGTAAAGGTGAAAGATTTTGTAGATAGAATCATAGACCCAATTCTTCAAAAGCCTAGAAAAACTCTCAATGAAGGGGCACATCAAAGGTGTATTTAGAGGGCCAAGGTTGGACAATATGAAACATTCACAATGAGGATATGGACTTCCAAGCTGGCACAATTCATTGTCACAGGTGTACATTTGTGCCCTAACTTGGTTGAAATATGCTCCAAATTGTTTTATGCACCCTTAAATACCATACAATAGGGTCCATTTTTGGTGTAGATTACACCAAAGGCTGTTAGAGACATGTTGGCCCTATATCATGAGAAGATAGCCATGTTTCCTACCATTGCCAAAATGCAAAAAATGTGGGCAAATGTCAATACTCAACCGAGGTTTTTGAAATCAAAATTGTAATTAGGCAATGATGATACCACTATGCCAACACTACCAACAACAAGAGTACAATTTGCACAATCCAATCAAGAGGCACTTTCTATGATGGTATTCATTTTTGGAATGAAAGATGATTTAACTATCTATGAAGAACAAATGTCCATCCTCTTTAGATTGAAAATTGTTGACAAGACATAGGAGAATTAGTTGGATTTCTCTAAGCAAATTGCATATTCAATGATTGAACAACTCACTCAACTTAAATCTAAATGGATTTCAGGTATTCTTCTTATCTATTTCACCTTATGTTGTATCAAAATTTTGGCATCTTTTCCCAACACATGCATCTAAATATGTATGACCCAAGCTTCGGCTTACATAGGACCATTCCTGAGTCTGCATGTACACATATCTTGTCCAAAACTAGTGACCCATATGAATTCTGGGAATTTTTTTTTGCCCTTACTTTTTGTCATCTAAACCTAGAGCTGGTGGTAAATAGATTGATTCCAAGTATCTCAGGCCTTATGACCAATTGTACTATTCCTTGTGATTACTTTTTAAGATCCCATCATATTATTATTAGAGTCCATGGTTTTAGTGGAGAACTATTGTTTCTACCTAAAATTTTGACCCTTAGGTTAGCATTCTTAGAGGTCACCAGGCAGGTGTCTATGATAAATAATGAATATGGCTCTAGGAAGAAAAAGAAGAAAATGCATGATGTTCCATGGGTAAAAAACACCATGGCCCTAGGCGTCAGAGATGTTGAGATCGTGTTGCTAAGAAATCTATCCTTCCTGGGTTTCTCTTTAATTGAATATAAATAGGGATATGACCCTAGTGGTTTCATAACTTCATGGCTTAGGAAAATAAGGTTGATGCTAGAATTGTGCATGAGGGCCGTCCCTTTTGGGAAAACAAAAGAAATCCTAGGGAAGATATTCCTAATTTTTATGTAGAATTGATGGATTTTCCCCTTCAAGAAGATAGGCCATGGGAAAATTTTTATGTTAAGCAAAGGGATTTTGATCCTAAAATTAGAATGACTTCTGGTTTAAGAAGAGCATTAAATAATAAAGACTAGAACATTGAGAAAATAGAAGCCTATTGGAGATATAGGCAAGAGATTTGTGAGACAACTCACTCTTTTGGAAATGTGGATTTAGATGAGAAATGGGAGGAACTCTAAGATGAATGTCATCTATCTCCTATCTCTAGCCCTGATATAAACTATTTGTAGACATAAGTTGGAGAGCCAGAAGCCAGAGTAGAATCTAGTTAAACATTGTAGATCCCAGGGCAAACCTCAACTACAATAGCTATAATTGTTAGGACCCAATTTCTCAGTGCCATTGAAAAACAAAAGAGTGTGGTATCTTCACCACCAAAATATTCTCCATCAGCATCAGCCCTTGGGGTTCCCAACTTTACACAATCACCACTAGTAGTAGTGGTAAATGTTGAAGAGAAAGAAGCACAGCTAGAAGAAGAAACACTAGGGAAACATAAGAGCCTGAGGTTTTAACTTGATTCAGAGGAGAGAGAAGAACCCTCACAACACCAACCATAGATTACTTTAGTTGCTCCTTAGGTTAGTGTTGTTTCTCCTTCTTCTCAATCTCTCTCTTCTCCTATAGGGGTGATTATTCCATCTAACCAAATAATATCCCCTAGCACCTCTGCTATGCCCATTTCTCATTTTACCCCATCTATCAATACTCAGGCCATATCGTTGCCTCATTTTTCCCCCTCTATCCTATTGATAGACCCTACAAAAAAATAATACCATGCATCTTATAGGCTATAATTTCCCTACACCAATAACTTGGCTGAGTATGAGGCTCTCATCCTAAGATTATAGCTTGCCATTAAGCACAAGGTCAAGTAACTCCTTGTTTATGGACATCTAAAATTTATAGTTAATAAAGTAAGGAACAAGTACTAGTGCAAGCTATCATACCTTAAGAGGTATAAATTTAGAGTTTGGGAATAGTGGAAACTTTAAATACCTTCAATATCTTGTTTATCCATAGGGTAGAAAACAAAATTACTGGTGAGATTGCCTCTATTGTAGCTAACCTCATGCCTAATAATGATTCTCAGAACCTTTGTATTGAGCTTGTACCATGTTCCTTAGTCCCTAATAACATAAATCACTTCCAATTTTTCAATGATGATCAAAAAATTATGGATTTCTTGACTAATTTTGGAGCCTTTGAAGCTTAGATTATTGATGAAGCTGATGAAACTTTTCCTAAGAGGGGACTTAATGGTAAAATCATCCAACTAAGTGACAATAAGACACCTAAAGGGATTCTCTCATTGGAAAGACTATTTGATCTTAAATTTTTGAAGAACCTAAGCAACCCAAGGTAAGTGGTAAAGATTATCATGCAATAATCCTTGGCCCACATGATCAGCCCAAAATGGTGAATATAGGGAAGAATTGCACTAAAATGGAAAATAAGAAAGCTAGAGAGATGCTTACGAAATACAAAGATGTAATTGCTTGGTCGTATGAAGATCTAAAAATATTTGACCTGAGGGTTATTACTCATAATATACCTCTCTAGGAGGCTTGTAAACCCTTTAGATAGAATTAAAGACTATTTAACCCTATTTTAGAACACATGATATTTAAGGAGGTCAATAAACTAATGGATGTAAAGATCATGTATCCTATTAGGCATTCCACTTAGGTTTCAAACCTGGTCCCAATCAGAAAAAAGAATGAGGAAATAATATTATGCATATATTTCAAAAATATAGATAGAGCATCTAGAAAATTCAATTACCCCTTGCCTTCTTTGGACCAATTTATCCAATTTGGTTTAGGATCTACCATGATGTCCTTTTTGGATGGATTTTATAGATATAACTAGATGCTTGTTGCTCTAGAAGATAGGATGAAAATAACTTTTATTACTAAATAGGGAACATATGTTTACAAGAGAATGCCTTTTGGATTAATTAATGTAGGGGAAACTTTTTAGAGGGTCATGGACCATGATTTCTAAGGTTTAGTGGGAAAATTCATCATCATATATATGGATGATCTCATAGTATTCTCTAAAAATAGAGAAGAATATTTCATGCATTTGAGACAAGTATTTGATAGATGTAGGAAGTATGGTGTATCCCTTAACCAAAGATGGGGCATGTCATTACCAAAGATGGGATCTCCATAGATCCTGACATAGTGGAGACCATTTCTAAAATTGGGCTGCCCAACAACCAAAAATAACTAAAGTCATTCTTTGGTAAGATTAACTTCACGAGGAATTTTATTTTAGGTTTTGTTGAGATTTTCAAACCTTTGAATGATATGCTTAAGAAATATGCTAAAATTTCTTGGAATGAGGAATCCAAAAAAGCATTTATTGACATTAAAAGAGTAATTAGTCAAGCCCCATTCTTGATAAGTCCTGAATTTTCAAAGGATTTTTTCTTATATTCATTTACTTCTAACCACACCATGGTTATTGTCTTAACTCAAAAGGTTGATGGGAATGATCACGCTATAGCCTTCATGAGCACCAAATTCAAAAATGTAGATGTAAACTATTCCATCATTGATAAGCAAGCCTATGCCTTGGTAAAGGCAGTAAAAAAGTTTAGACATTACCTCCTTAGAAACAAGGTGCATGCTATTTTACCTAACCTAGCCAAAAAGCTTATGTTGAGTCAGAATGAGATTAGAAAAAGAAGAGGCATGTAGATATAAAACCTAAAATATTATGATATAAAGATGAAAATTTCCAAATTAGTCAAATGTCAAAGCTTAGTTCAGATGATTATCAATATTGATCCGAAGTTCCATGTCATGCAAGTGGATCAATAGAAATTCCAACCTAATGAATGGCATAACTATTTAACGCATCTTGTTATCAGAGGTAATTATCCCTTAGGACTCACCAATGAATAAAAGAGATATTTAAGTCTCAAATCATCCCATTACCTCATCAAAGATGGAGTCCTTTATAAGAAAAACATTGAAGGGATCTACTTAAAATGTGTGTTGAAATAAGAGGCCTCTCAAAATATGTCTACTTTCCATGAAAAGTTGGGAAGTGGACATCCTTTAGGGAAAACCACAACCCACAAGATTCTTAGAGCTGGGTATTATTATCCCATTATTTTCAAAGATACACACAAACATGTGAGAGAGTGTCATTCATGTCAAATATTTATCAAAAAAGAGCCAAAGGTAGCCATGAATTTACAGCCTATGATGGTGGACATGCCTTTTTCATAATAGGGACCAAACTTCATAAGAGTGATTAACCGCAATTATTCTGAAGGTCACAAATATTTCCTAAATAATATGTACAATTTCACTAGGTCGACTGAGGCACTAGCCACTAAGCAATGCAAAACAAAAGAGGTGATTAATTTCTTAGAGGAAAATATTTACACTAGATTTGGAACCCTAGTTTCCTTAGTTTGTGACAATGGATCTACCTTCATATCCATTGAAATGATAGAATGGGATTATGACCAAGGCATTATACTCAAGTTTTCCTCCCATAAATATCCTCAGGGAAATGGTGTTTTTTAATCCACAAAAAAAAATGATGAAATCCATAAAAAAATCTACTAAAGATAAACCCAAAACATGGCATAAACTCCTTAAGTTTGCATTATGGGCATATAGAATTAGGATCAAATAAGCTCTCAAGGCTTCACCACTTTTTTAGTATATGGTCAAGAACCTATCTTTCCCATCACCTTAAATATTCCTACGTTCACATTCATGTAATAATACATGGAGGACAACTAGGAATTTGCTAATTCTAGTTATTAGACATCATTTAAATGGAAGATGTTAGGGAAAAGGCATTTGAATACTTTAGTAGGCACCAATTAACCATGAAAATATGTTTTGATAAAAGGTCCAAAGTGAAGGTGTTTAGGTAGGGAGACCTAGTCCTCCTCTGGGACAAGGCATCAAAACCTAAAGGCAAACATGGCAAGTTCACCCTCTTGTGGATTGGCCCATACCAAATTGTAAAAATCTTAGGCAACAACACTTTTAGGTTGAAGGATCTTCAAATAGTAGAGTTTAATTTTCCCACCAATGGGAAATACCTAAAGCATTTCTTTGTTGCTACCCCACTAGGGGTCTTCATGGAATAAATATGTAATATTGTTAAGGTTAGACTAGGTAGGCTAGTTAGTTTCCTTTCTTGCTTTTTTTTTCTTGCTAGGCTTGTATGTATATGTTTGATTGTTTTTTTCTATTTTTCTTATTTTTTTGTTTGTGTTTCATCTTTTCTACTTGGTGGTGTTCCTTGGTTTGAGTAAATTATCATAGATTATCTTTATTTAAAATTGTTCAAAAGGTATGAGTAAAAATCTTACAAAAGTGAACATGAGGTGGTGATAAAGCATCATGATGAAACTAAGGGCATTGACATAGATAGGTATGAGAGCTAAATTTACCACAAATATTCAAACCTTATTCTAAATCAAAGATTGGTTTTAAGAAGAATCACATGTGTATAATGTGAATTCAATTTGCTAACTCACATTCATGTTTAAACTTAAAACACATCTTTGTCTAAAATTAAATTTTCAACTAAAGGATAGTATTCTATGGCTAAGACATTTGACCAAATCCTTAAACCTATCTATCTTGGATCCTAACCTTTGTTAAAAAATAAAAAAATGAAGATAATGCTAAATCAAAAGAGGTTAAAGCCAAAGCTGATTCAGGAAACCTCCACCGAGGCTATGAACATCTAGCTAGAAATGGAGCAAAGCCATGAGTAGATCCAATGGTATCTCTATCAGGGCTATAGATGCTTGGTTAATAGTAGAGTAATTCCCAAGCCTCCCCTATATTAAGATAAATTATTCCTAAGAGAATATTTAAATATGCTCAAAGTCAAATGCAATGGCCAAAAGGATATGAACCTAGACGTTGTTTCTTGAAGTCTCATGATAAATAATAAGTGGAATCAAAACACACAATGCATGTTTTTTTTAATATCTAGGTTCAAATTTTACATTTAAGAGGCTTGTTTCAATAAAGAATTGATATAGGAGATGGTATAAGTCAAAATGGGATTAAAAAACATATGTATAAGTCTAAAACAAACCCATGGGATTCAACATATTGCTATGCTCCCCATATGAGTCATCAATTTTTGAGACCAACATACCCAAATTTTTATGCTTTTACTAAAAGGGGACCCTTTTGGATGTTTCAAAACATCGGTGTTCTAGATTGAATGTGAAAAGGTTATTCTCTCTTGAAATTTAAAGGAAATTCAATTAAAACAACATGAGACTCGGTGTATCTAGTTGTGATTATGTTTTATGGACTAATGTTTCTAATGATTGTATTTAAGGTGATTAGTTCTAGGTTATATAGAGAAATATAGGGTTCCTAAGTAGTAAACCCTAAGGGTTTGAATTCAAACATCTAAGAGAAAAGTTTATCAATAAATTATATTTCCTTTCGGTTATAAAAACCCTAAGTCTAACTTTATATTAAGCTTTAATTATATTTCTTAACATCACCAAACATTAATATAAAATCAAGACTTAGACCTCTTGTTTTCCCCTTTAAAACATGAGAGCCCTTTTGGATTAGCTAGGTTGTTATTAAGGTTTAAATATATTGGTGTTTTCAAGTACAAACAAAATTTTAAATGTCAAAACCTTAGTCTAAAACTTTATACATATCAGACCTTAAGTTAAAGCATGCACACTTTTGTAGATCTAATACCTTAGGTTCAATCAAATATTTTGATCTAATGGTGTGAACCAAAGCTGACATCGAAAGGGAGACCAATCATTATCAAGCACTTGGATTATGATCTAACGATCCTCACTTCCTTAGGGGCCTTAATCTAATGGCATGCATCGACCTTAAAGCCCAAAGAATTATTGAGATCTCGCTGCATGGCACTCAATAATTAGACTGAAGCAATTCCATTATCTTAAATTTAACAAGATCGATCCCATCATTTAATGTCCATGAGGATGTAGTTGATGTTATCGAGCCCTCCAAATTTAACCTAGACAACTTTTCAAAACCTAAGCAAAGGGGGCATTTTTAAATACCCTTTCAAATGAATTCTTAGCCTTTTTACATAGAAAAAATTAGCATAAAAGGCCTTAACCTAAGTTAATTTGTGTTTATTAACATAAAAGGACTTTAGGAACATCATTTTAAGTCTAAGTTTATATAGTCATTAAACTGATTAAAATGTGTGCATCTTGTAGGATCCAATGGTGATTGCTCACCTGCTGGATTTGATCCAACAAAGTGTCGATCCTAAATAATTTTCAAAATTCTTCATGAGCTTGACACATGGCCTACACATGGCTAGGGTAAATGATAGAGGTACATAGAGCTCTATGAGGAGGATGTGTAATAGCTTGTCAATTGAAGGATGAAAATCTAATGGGACCTACTTAATAAAGGTGCTCAATTAAATGACTCAAACCTTGTAAAAATCAATGGCAATTGCTCACCCATTGTATTTGATCCAATGGTACATCAATCCTAAAGATTTTTCAAAGTCTTTGTAAGCTTGACATGTGGCTAATGCATGGCTAAGTTAGCAACTAGTAAAAATAATAAACATGGTTAAGATTTTCCAGGGTACCAAATGGCATAGTCATGAACTTAAAGATCAAGGGACCAATAAGAACACATGAACTTGGATTTGGATTATTAGATCAAAATAAATAAATATTTTAAAATACAACAACTAGTCTCCAACTAGCATTTATGAAAATTACCATGAAAGGTACAAATCCATGCCACATAGGCTACACATAAGCATGAATAATTAAAATCAAATATCTCCTAAGCTCAAAAGTGCAGGGGGAATGAGAATAAGGTCCCATAAAATATAAGACATGTATAAGATTAAAAAACTATATATTTCTACCATTAAAGCTAAAAAACCCTAAACCCTCCATAAAGAAGATTAGAGTTAGCTCAGTTGGTCACAAAGTAATCAGAATAAGACAACTAAACCTTGAAGAAAGTGTCCTATCGAAACCTTTGGTGACTTTGAAGATATAATTTGGTGTCATCAATGTTAGTGAGTAAGCAATAGATGAATATGGAAGCAAAAAATTATCTAACTTTAGATAGTGAGGGGAGGATATTCAAAGACATAGAGCTGGACCTAACAGCCCTAAATATGGATGGAATCAGGAAATGGTTTGAGTTATTCTTCCTTATGGAGTAATTTTACCCAATTTCCTAGGAGGAAAAGAGGAATGAATTTGTGCATTAGAGATATAATGACCTAGTCTTAATTCAACTGGTTGGCCTCCACCATGCTATAGCCAAACCATAGGTAATACATTGTATCATCTTCATTGCTCCCATTTTTATTGATTATAGAATAGGTAAATAATGGATCACTCAAGAGGGAATCACTAATAAGGTTGCATGCATCATCCCTATGGACTTTAAGACTTATTATAAGCTCCCATTTCCTCATATTGATCTCCCATCCTTGAGAGAGTGGAAAAACAACCAAGACTTGGATTCGGTTCTCACACCTTGGTTAATCCAAGGATCCCATGTTTTTAGGTCCCCTGATGGTGGTATTCCTATTTTCCAATTTAAGGAGGGTGTTAGGATAGTTATGAACTTAATAAATCAAGTCTTTGATGCCCCCTCCACCTCTTATTTATGTAAGGTCTAGGTAACTTACATCCATTGCATGTTGGAGTGGAACATAACCCCTCCCATTGGAGACTTAATAATCTTTTTATTAGACAAACAATTCAAATCCATCAAGAGAAGGACCTAAAAACAATTTCATATGATGTCCTATCTATTGGATCCACTTTTGGCCTTTATATATTTCCTTGGCATCCAAAATTGGTCCCTTGATGGTAGAACCACTATTTATCATCACTACTCGAAATTGTATATATTCAAATATAGGAACTGCATGAAATTTATCTATGATGGTGTTTTCTTAGCTATCTATGAGGCAATCACCGATTTACCTATGCCAAGACTCCACCCTCTAATTAAAAGGAAAGTAGAAGCCATGGGGGATGCATGGTTCTATTCAGATTGCACTATAATAAGAATAGAAGGAATCATGATTTAACCCTACCGATTGTCCATTCGTGTCCCTATTAAGATTTTATAGCAAGAGATTCCATATCAAATCATCCATTGCGTGGATGGGATATGCAAGAAAAATAAGAAGGTGTAGGTCCACCCCTTTCCATAGACATCACCAAATTATCACAAAATATAACTCATGCCTTGTATTTTGAATCCTAAAATGAGAAGTGGTCATAAAAACTAAAGATAACCTATGTTTTATTTAGAAGCATCAATTATAGGAAGCTCTACTTTAGGTTGTTGAGTTTATAAGTGAACTTAGAAAGCAAGGTCTAGGCCTAAAAGCTAAATAAAGAGTCACTTTCACTTTTCACATGAGGTGAGAATTATAACCTATTGTATAATTCTTATTAAGTCATTCCATATGTGTTCCATCTTTAACCATGTATAAAAAGCAACATGAATCCTTTTTTGGGCTCAGAAACAACATTAGGCTTGTGGGAAGCAGAAATTAAGATCAACAAGGGATCTTTGGACACTCACATATTCTATAAGGTTATGCATGGGGTTTAAAAGAGTTTTGGGATGTTTATGGATGTCTTAAAATTTTCTCTAGTGGTATTTTTTGGAATTTCTAATGTCCAATCTTCATGATCAATCCTTAATAGAAAAAATGACTTAAAAACCTTACAAACCCTTGAATAAGGACCCAATGAAGAAAATAAAGATGGAAAAATAATCTAATGGAATTTTTTTCCCATAATGATAATTATATGTTTTAGGGACTCTCTCAATATACTCCCCATGCTTTTGGACTATACAAAATTGTATGGATGGAGTAAAAAAATAGGATTTTCTTGACTATTTTGTACATTATGTAAGTTATAGGAAGTTTAAAGAGATGAAATAAAATTTTAAATAAATATTAGGAATTAATATAACTCCCCATATCTATTTCATGACTTGAAATACTCCTAAGTGTTTAAATAATAACTCTCATCTCAACTAGTCAAAACTGACATAGTGAACATGATGGTGAGAAGGGCGAAAACTCTAATTGAGATTCTCTTTAAAGTGTGTCTGATGCCTGTAATTACATGTAGGTTATTTCAAAGTGTCATACACTACCTTTTATTAATTTTCATGGAAATATGATGCCAATTTTGATGCCAAGTGTGAGGGGTGATAGAAAAGGGAATTTCTTAGACCGCAGATGGTGATGGCTCACTTCTAGAAGTTTCTAGATGATCAAGACTATAACCAATGCATGGAGGGGAATATTTGAAACCATTCCCTCTCAATAAAATAATTATAACTATCCCTAATTAGTTTTGGGATTTTCACATAGGGCTAAATCATGAAGGTATATTTTTGAGCTAGCAAATGGAATTTCATGCCACTTTTCATGAATTTCATGACTTGGGAAACCACTTGTCTCTTATGACCTTACATGGTATATTTAACATCTTGTTATCATGCAAAAGTAACTCATTTTATCATCTTGGCAAGTTTCTTTTTTAAATTTTGAATTCTCTCCTCTCCTCTCTCTATTAAGTTCTATAAGAACTAGCCATTTTAGCCTTAGTAAAATTATGCTCCACTTGAGTATGGAAAATCCTTGCTCATTTGCATACCATGGATCAATAAAGACTACTAATTTTTACCTTTTCCATGGCTGTTCATAGTGTGTTTTACTTGGATGATTGATCTTTCTTAGTGATAACTCTTATTTCCTTGGCATGTTATGTCATTCTCTCACCTATTTGCAGTTGGAAAGCTTCTTATTTTAAGTCATGTGAAGTGTTCTAGGATGTTTTAAGGTTGAGTGAGCTATTCTATTCAAAAAAATCATCATTATATGCCTCTTGTCTAGTCCTTCTAGCCTAAACATTCATCACAACCTCAAAATAAAATATTGATGTGAGAAGATGTAGATTGGAGAAGTGTATGTTTGGTTAGGCCCTTGTTCTCATGTGTAACATGAAGCTAGTTGGTAGTCATCAACTAATTTGGTTCATCACCTCCCTTAGGATAGTTTGATTTTATTTTTATCTCTCTATTTTCCCTCATAAATCATATGTGTAGTAGTGGTCTACAAGTGGTACATCAAGGGATCTTGACTTATCTAGAGATTTACCTCATTATTAGGCTCACCCATAGCCTATAGTTGTTTCAATTGTGACACTTAGATGAAGAGAGATGAGACATCTCCTTAAAGGGTGAAAATCCTAGTGACAACAATATTCAACCCAATCACCCTTGTTATTTATAAAATAGATCCATTAAGTCCAAAACTAGTTCAACTAAATATGACTTAGTCTTATAATGTCTGTTATTCCCAAAACTAGGTTGACCCATTCAAATGCATTTGGTAAATGGTAAAAATGGGTTTTGCTTAGGTATGGATTATTTGAGGTGATTAATTTAATAGAGAAGTGTGTGGGAAAGGTGTATAATTTATAAAAAAAAAAAAAAAAAAAAACATATGGGAGGGGTTAATATTGGTTTTAGGTGGTAGAATAGGGAATAATAATCTTATGAAGCACCAAAGGCCTACCCACTCCTTTCATTGTTCACCCTTTAAGGCCTGCACTTATAGAGGTTTTTTTGATGGGTTATTGCAAGAGAGAAATCATCAATAATTGATAAATTTTAAAAATATTATGTGTATACACTTTGAATTTTTAGAAAATGGTTAAATATCCTACCTATAAGGGTAAAACTATTTGGATTCATAAAAATGATGGATCTTCTAGAGTCTTTGATATGTATTCTTGAAATCATTCATTATGATTCATGAAAAATATATTTTGCAAGTGACAAATCTTTTGTCTCCATTTTGATTAAACTTAATCTCTCTTATGCATTACTTTCTATTTTTTTCAAAGGAAATATGATTTTTACTAAATGATTTTCATTTAGATTTATGAACTTTGTGATGGAAGTTGCCTTTGCCTAAGTTTTACATCTACTTTTATTACGTTATGTATGTAGATTATGTTTTTTAACATATTCATTACTTAACTTAAAATATTTGGGTTAGATCATTTTGTATTGTAGGTTTATTGATCACTTATCCTTTTATTGGGTTTTGTTCCATTATGAATTGGCCACATTGTTCAAAGAGGATTCTTGGCGATCACACTTTATTCCTTGTGACTTTTAGTAGGACCTTCTCTTCTTTCTTTCCCAATCCTTAGTCATTCCTCTTGATGGAAGTTTATATTAAGGGAAGTATTATGAAAATTTAACTCCCTTTTTTATTTTTATAAGGTTTTCTTCACGTTTTAAACCCTAAATTTAATCTTAAGGGGGAGTGTTGGATAATTAAACTTAATTTGTGTCCTTCTTATAGGTTTATATGCTTATCCTAAGTATTATATGAGTGTGCATTTATTATATTTATAAATGTTCTTTATTATATCCTTTTAAGGTTTCACTCACTTTTGTAGTCCTTTTGTTGGATTTAGGAGTGACTTGCATGTAAATCCCCCCACCCACATGGCACACACATCCTCCCCACTTGTAATAGGATTTTTCATAGAGATGTATGATGTTGATTTTTCATAGAGAGAGAACATCATAAAGTATAAATATATTATGATTTTGAGTGATGTTGGATATGTGCTATACCAAAATTAACATCAAAAACAAAGTTGAGTGCTTAATTCCCTGAGAGTGGCTCAAGAATGCAAAGACTAGCTAGTCCTTTGGCTCCATAATTGCCCACTTAGTGAAGATATCAACTGATACCATTATGAATGTGTGCCATATGATATGTCTCCTAAAGCCCATGAATTATCTTTAATCTAACAATGTGGCATGGATAGTTGAATGTGTACTAGAAACTAGGTCAATCTTGGCCACTCTAAAAGGTGGAGATTAGACTTGTATGAAAGACACTTTGAAAATGGAAACTAAGATTACATAGAAGACACTCTAGGATGATGAAAACCACATATATATTAAATAAGGCACACAAATAATGAGAATACCTAGGTAATTTACTAAACTTATAAAGAAATGTAGGCCAATGTAACATGCACATTTCCCCTAATCATTGGTGTTTGTAACATGGATTTCAATATAGAAATTATAACAACTACCCAATCTAAAAATAGAAGTGATAGCCAACATGCCATGCATAATTCCCTTATATCTAGATTTTTTGAGAAAAAATGTACTAAAATTGTTGATTTTGAATTGAACTATTGCTAACAAAACTATAACTAAACTTACCTTTCTACCTATTTTTGGAAAATATAGGTTTTTTAATATTGAGATAGGAGTTCCAAAAATAGGACACCCTACTATACATTACTATTGTATAGGTCCAACACTCTTATCCTTTACTAAATTTGATCATTGTAATGTAATAATCATTATTTTTCTTATTTGTTCTACCTAGTTTGATCTCTTATTATTGTTTTGATTGTTTTTTAAAATGATTTTTGATTGGTAGAGGGCTCTGATATCTATGACAAAACCTCTAATTGTTGTCTCCTCTTATGAGGGTAGGAATGAATAACCTACAATGACTTCCCTCAAAATATAGGCCCCTAAAAGTGTGTTATGCTATAAAATACATGATATAACAATGATAATAAAAAATATGTCTCAGGATATAACATATTTTATATTGGAGATTGTTATATCAATAGGGGTATGGCTAGATAGATGTAACAATTTAATAGTATGTAAAATATACTAAATTGAAATTTAAAGTTTTTACTTTTTAGTTTTCAAGGAGGGATGGAACATGATGTCCATCATGACATCTAAGAAATCAAGATAATAAATGATGTGGATCATGGAATTACAAATAGTGAGAAGGAAACAAGCAGTAATCATATAAAGAAATAATCAAGAAGAAAGAACCATGCAATAGAGTGTCCAAGGGGCCAAGATAACAAGGGACATGATAACATGTCACTCAAACTAGAAAAAAAGCATACAAGGCATGTTCAAATGCTACATACACATACACTTGAAAATAAGCAAGGTTGGAATGAGGGCCACAATCACATAGAAGAGTAAAAGTAAAGGGTGTTGGAAAATTTCCTAAGGAAAACATAAGAATGGAGGAAAAGGACATTGGAAAATATCCTAAAGAACACACAAGAGACAAAATAGGAGCTAAGAAATGTAATCACATCTAGTTACACAAATCAAGGAAGGAAAGCATGTAAATTCTAGAAATACTATCACATCTAAATAATCAAAGAAAGAAGTGAAAGTATGTAAATCATAAAGTACAAGAATAGGTAGATACTAATAAATACACAAGTGTTATATACTAGTGAGTATCAATGGAGTATTCTATGTAAGCTAATGGATAATGTACATCAACATGATAACTAGAGTGTGTGGTGTAAGAATGACATAACCTAGATGGTGTAGTCATGTAGAATATTCCCTTGATGAGTAGATATGTTGATGTGTGTCTCAAATGTAGAATTATGATGACCCATCAATTGGTAGAGATAATCAATCAAGGATCTAGATGTAACTACACACACCCAAAGAAGATCAAGTGAAGCATGGTAATGTAGATAGATCAATAAACAATAGCACTTAATATCAAATGTAAGTCTAGCATGGTAGTAGAAATGTAAAGCATGCATAATACATACAATTAAATTATTTTTTATGTTTTGAGTTATTTGAATGTTTTTGGATGTTGACATATTTGAATGTTTTTGGTGTCTTGACATATTTGAATATTTTTGTATTTTTGAAATATTTGAATGTTTTTATATTTTGAATTATTTGAATATTTTTGTATTTTAACCTATTATATTATTTTTGATATTTTTAATATATGTTATGTACAAGTAAGCATATGGAAACTATGTAAAATCAACATTAAATATTATGTACAATAAAATAATGAAATTATATACAAGTAAGCTTAGAAAAAACAGTACTAATTGATGAGTCTCATAAGAGATTCCATATCATGGTGTTCTGTATCAAACAAAAGTATCATGCATGATTGTGAAGCATGAGGGAATGGCTATGAGTAAGACTCTAAATATTTAGATTCATTGTTGGTATCTTGGAAATCATAATAATCTGTAGTGTTCCACTCATCATTATCATCTTGATTTTGAACCAATGGAATGCTAGTGTTGAATTTTATCATATTTGGATACTTTCTTTTGATAAATTATGTCTATGAATGATTTACCTTAGGATATTCAATAAATACCAAACCTTGGTGACAAACATTATCAACTACTAAAATAAGAGTAGTGATGCCTTCATCATGCTTGCTAGCCCTTGACTTTGATAATCAAACTATTATAGATATTTTTGACCAAACCCTTACTGCTTTGAAAGTTGAGCCTCAATTTGGAGAGGTAGATTTGCATCTTTTTCATGTTTTACCTATGTTTTTGGTACTATTTGTTACTCTAATTTTGATTTTTTATCCTTTTGTTATTCTAAGTTATGATTTGGTAACCATTTTGTACTATTTTTGAATTTGACCCTTTATGATTGTGTTCCTATGTTATTGTGGATTACTTCATGGATTTACCTTGTATAGGGTCCTCAATATCAATTATTTCTTGTATATGTTTTTCAATGCTAAACATGAATATGTGTGATGCCCATGCATTCTATGATATGCACAATAATATATTGATATTTTTACTTGATGTACAGGTGGTAGTTTGATTAACTTCTATTTAATTATTTACCTTAGTACCTCACTTAAACTCTTATTTGATCTTTGAATTATTTTTGAATAACTAGTTATAGAGTTACTTTGTTTTGATTTCTTATTTTGATATGTAAGATTTCTTGTAACCTATTGACTAGGGGAAGGTGCATATACATGATTGACACTAGGATGCCTTTGAGGTTTTTGTATTATAATATGATTTTTCAATGTTGTGATAGTTTTGTGTAATAGTTGGTTCTACATTTGTAAATATAAAATTAACTTGCTCATGTTGATAATTTTATACCTTAGAGTCTCATAAATGTAAACCCTAGTTACTTCTCTATATGAGTCTACGTGTGAAATATTAAGTGTTGAATTTCAATGGAGCTCCTTGTAGAGCTGATTAGATATTGAAGCCATAGACCTTCATTGTGTTTTGTAAAACTTGAGAAAGGGAGGGGTTAATGTGTGTAAGATGCACTGAATGTTTGTCCACACCCCTTGCGTGGGTACACTTCTTATATAATAAAACTCAAAAGATGGATCAAGCCACATGTAGTTCTCCCATTTGATGTGCTGTATGTAATACTATAATGAGGATGCAAAAATTCCAAATTAAGAGTTCTTGAGGCGGCTAGGAACTAGTGTGAGGGTTTGAATATATTTGTACATATGGTGGGTGAAATGCAAAAAATAAGGAAATTTACCTTAGTGGTTTATTTTTAATCTTGCTTGCTTTGTAAGATTTATCAACTTCATTTGTAAATAACATTTGGATGGAATTTTATAGAGAACTATTGATCATGGGTTAGATGTATTAATGCTAGGCTGACATGATGAAGGATATGAATTAGATGGAAATAATCATATGGGATTAAAATGTGATTAGACAAGAGCACCAAAAATGGGACACCCTAGGGTCCAATGCTATAGTGCAAGTATGGTTATCCTATCCTCTAGGCTCAAGACTTAGGGAAATAGGATTGGCCTAGGAAATAAACTTTGGTTGAGCTAGAATCAAGGTTTAGAAGTCTACAGATGATTGGTAATGAGCAAAAAGGTGTCTTGAAGGGTCATGAAAGCATGAAAGAAGTTCCTATGGATTGGGTGTCACAATACACACTGAAGCTACCATTTTTAATATTTTATATGAATACATTCCATCCACCCTTTATTCTAATGATATGACAAAGAAAAATCCTAGGATAAAGGAAAGGTAGAAAGTGTGCCTAAACTTACCTGCAAGGGTGAACCCCATGGAGATGTGTGATGTTGAATGTGTGTAGAGAGAGAACATCATGAAGTGTAAATATACAAGAAAAAAATAAAGAGTAGATCAATTCTTACTAGATATGCTATATCTAAAATAAGAATGTACAAAATTTGGGTAAGAGAGAGAAGATAAAGTAATGAATAAACCTCACTAGGTACATGGACCAATACAAAACCTATTATGTTATTGAATGATGTTAAGTGATAATGGATATGTGCTATAACAAAAGTAATATCATGAATGGAGTTGAGTGATCAATTCCCTGATAGTGGATCAAGAATGCAAAATGTTATCCCTTTGGCTCCATCATTGTTCACTAAGTGAAGTTATGTGATCATACATGTGTTAATCAATGTTTGGACTATGTGTTCAGTCTCTCTGAGTAAATGGCTCAAGAATACAAAGGCTAGCTAGTGCTTTGGCTCCATTTTTTCCCAGTAATAAAAGATATAAACTAATACCAATATAGATGTGCATCATATGAGATGGATTATAAAGCCCATGAATACTTTGAAATCTATAATATGGTATGGATAGATGAATCTATACTATAAACTAGGCCAATATTGGCCATTCTAAAAGGTGGAGATTAGACTTATATGAATTCCACTCCAAAATTAGGAACTAGGCTTATGTGAAAGACACTCAAGAATTATACCAACCACCTATAGATGGAATAAGGCATGCAACTATTGAGAATGCCTAGGTAATATATTGAAATTAGAAAGAAAAGAAGTTAAATGTGCCATGCATATTGCCTCTAATCACTAGTTTCTATAACATGGATTTTGATCTAGAGGTTATACTAGTTTCCCTATCTAAAACTAGAAGAGAGAGCCATCATGCCACACATGATTCTCCTTATATCTAGATTCTTTAAGAAAAATTGTACTAAAGCTGTTGATTCTAAACTGAGCTATTGTTGAAAATACTATAACAAAACATACCTTTCTACCTATTTATAGAAAATATAGGTTTTTTATATTTGGATAAGAGCACCAAAAATAAGACAGCCTAGTATCTAGTGTTATTGTATAGGTTTGGTTTTATTGAAATTTATTGATTCTGATCATTATTTTGTAATCATCAATATTTTCCTTGTCTATTCTACCTAGTTTGCGATCCATTTGTTAGTTTGAGTGTGTAAAAACTAATTTTTGTTGGGAAAAGGGCTCTAATCTCTATGACAAAATCCCTGATTATTGACCCCTCTTATGAGGGTATGAATTAATACCTTGCAATGAATACCCTCAAAATAAATATCCCTACAAGTGTGTTATGCTAAATAATACATGATATAGTAATGATAATAAAAAATATGTCTCAAGATATAACATAGTTTGTATTAGATATTATTAGATCAATATGGGAATGACTAGATAGATGTAATAATGTAATAACATGTGTAGTATACTAAATTGAAACTTGAAATGTTAGTTTTTAGTTGTTAGTTGTCAAGGAGGGATGAATCATGATGTCCATCATGACATCCAAAAAATCAAGATAATGTATGATGTGGATCATGGCATTGCAAATAGTGAGAAGAAAACAAAAAATAAGCACACAAGGTAAGAAGTAAGAAATATACAAGAGAGGCCAAGGGTCCAAGAAAACTAAGGACATGGGTACATGTCACTGAAACTAGAAAGTAACTATACAAGGCATGTTAAAATTCCCACATATACATATAATTGAAAACAACCAAGGTTGGCATGAGGGCCATAAGAACATATAAGAGTATAAGCAAAGGACATTGGAAAATGTCCTAAGGCACATATAATAGACCAAATAGGAACTGATAAATGCAATCACATATAGATACACAAAGCAAGAAAGGAAACCATGTAAATACTAAATATACAATACCATCTAACTAATCAAAAAAAGAAGTGAAAGTATGCAAGACATATAGTACAAGACTAGGTAGATGTTAAGAAATACGTAAATGTTATATATTAGTGAGTGTTGATACAATAATCTATGTAAGATAGTAAGTAATGTAAATGAACATGATAAATAGAGTGTGTAGTGTAGGAATGACAGACTAGATGGTGTAGTCATGTAGAATATGCCTCTAGTGGGTAGATATATTGAGGTATGTCTTGAATGTAGAAGTAGGATTCCCTCTCAATGGGAAGAGTGAAGCAATCAAGGATCTAGATGTCACTGCACATAGTCAAAAGATCAAATGAATCATGGTGATGTAGATAAATTAAAAAACAATAGCATAAAATTAAAAATGTAAGTCTAAGATGGTAGTAGAAATGTAAAGCATGGATAATGCATATAATTGGATTTTTTTTTATGTTTTTTAATTATTTGAATGTGTTTGGTATATTTGAAATAATCTATGTACAATCAATCATAAGGAGACTATGTACAAATAATTTAAAATAATCTATATAAAAGTAAACAAAAATAAACTATGTATAAGGCTAAAAAGAGATGATACTAACTGATGAGTCTCATGAGAGACTCCCTATCATGGTGTCTTGTATCAAGGAGAGGGATCGTGTGTGATTGTGAAGCACAATGGAGTGGTTGAGACTATGGCTCTAAAATTTGTGTATGCTATAAATACTCTAAAATATCTATAGTGGAAACTAACTTTGGGGTCCCCCTATAACTATGAGAAGTGGATGCAATTTTGGGGCTCTTAAGGACCCATTCATAGTAGGATAAGCTCTTTAAACATGTGCTCTATGTGTAGAGGCATGAGACCTCAATGATACTAACCTGGGTGTCAACACTATGGCTAGAAATTATTTAGAGTCTTCAAACTGAGGCTACTCTAAAAGAGGCCTCTATTGAAGTGTATGAACTCTCTGTGCTAGTGAGGAAGGCCTCAACTATGTCTAAATTTAAACTGGAGGAAGAACTATAACTTGTGAAGAATTTGAAACTGGTGAACACAAAGTAGAAGATGGCTCTGAAGTGGGGAGTGGTAACTCATATGAAACTCCACCAAATGTAACAACCTAATTAGTGTCAGTGAATTTCACACATTTATGAAATATAGAAGGTATTTCTCAAAGTTTTAGAATCTATGGTTAGCTAAGCAACATATCAAAAAATCCTGCATTGGGAATAATAATAGATGGTGTGGCCACATGTGTTGGACCAACTTGTAGAGGAATTACAATCTCACCCAATGAAACCTATATGCTCCCACTAAATCTACTGATAATAGTGTCCACTAAGGTAATATCCTATTTTGAATATCCTAAATACTATAGTAATATCATAGTGCACATGTTAACATTTGATCTATTATCTATGAGAACACGATGAATACAATGATGTTTAATGTAAGCTCTAATAAAGAGTACATGGTAATCCAAATCATCCTCAACTATCTTCTACTCTGAGAAGGAGATGGAAGGTCTAGCTGGAACTCTAAAATTATACATACCAATCATGTTGATCAAAGGGTCTAACTCAACTGAAGGTGCCTAGTATGTAGCTAGTAGAGGATGTGAATGATATGCATGGTGAACCCCTGATGTATCCCATATATCTTGTTTAAAATGCTATGGGAAAGGATATGATAAGATTTTCAAAGCTTTATCCTATGTTTTCTTTGCTTGAGGAGGCTCAACTAGATTGCCAAGATCAATAATGTTTCCATCTATCAAGTCCTATTCTTGTATTTCAAACTTATGAATCTATTTATTATGTGCCCTAGTGCCCTATGAAAATCACAAAATGCATTATGATCATATCCCCATGGAAGAGGCTTTGTTGGATCAACTTCCTAAATAAGAGGGAGAGATATGATATTACATTCCAAAAGCTATTGTAAAACTCTATCTGGAGATACTGATAGATTGGTAAAGGTTCTCTAATGTGGTGATGATAAAACCACTCATTGAGGGGGATTTGAAGCTATATTAACTATAGGTTGATTTTGACTCTTGCTATCATTGACCTTTACTTTGTATGGGACTTTGTTGTTACTCTTGTTTGTTTTTTATGATATGGTTGTATACCTGAGTTTTCCCATTGAAATTAATTTGAATTCCCTTTCCTTAAGTGTATGACATAACTTAGTGAAAGAAAATAAACTTTTGAACATTATTGACTCATGCAAAGCTAGTAGAAGACTCTATTTTAAGAGATCTTGTAATTCTTGATCGTCCATAGGGCTAATAATTTTATCCAAGATAGTCTTATATCAAATAACATAATCTGTGAGATGCTTATTTGACTTTTATTTCTATTATGCAACTTGTGAATAAGAAACCTTGTCACTTATGTTAATGTTGAAATGAGTTGGGAACATGTTAGCTAAAGGATTAAATGTTTTAATCGACTGATTTGGTAGACTATAAAATTATTTTAAATAGCTTGGTTAGTAACCAGTCATTTGGCACAAAGTCCAAGAATGATAGATGAAAATATCTCAAGTGTGTCTTTAGATCACCCTTTCCATCACATAGATTGAGCTTAGATTAAACAAAACCTAGTGGTAAGGGTGTAAAAGTAAATTAATATGGCATGATAATGGTGTATGAGTAGAACAGAGGAATCTGAGGCCTGTGTAGGTCTAGAGGCACCATGATCAAGATGTATCACCTTGGATTGAAGATATTTTATCTCTTTCACAAGGAAAACCACATCATGAGAAAAAGATGTACCAACCATAATAGGTGGTGCCTCATAGGAAGGTTGGGTTCCTATAGGGGTTGTTGAGACATAGTTGCCCCTATAGTGTCATTTACAACTGGTTGTTTTAAAGGAATGAAAGAGTCAACTTTCTTAGCCTTTTTAATTTACATTATAGATTGTAAGATAATAGTATGATCTCAAGGCTATTCCCTGAGTCTTTCTCTAAAAATTTGTAAATTATCAATAATAGGTTGAATTGGATCAAGAACTCAATGTGGTGGATCATGAACATTAGTGTTTGTATCATCAATTTTATTCTCATACTCCTCATTGTCAAAATTATCCTCATGGAAATTGGTGTAATTTGGATGTGTAGGATCTATAGAAGTAGTTTGAGCTAGTTATTTATCCATGGTATATGGTTGGGTTGAAGGAATCTAAGTGAGTTCATGAGGGTTGACACTAAGTCTTTTACTTCATCTCAAAATAAGAGATGTGAGGAGCTTATGTGGCATAAGAAAAATAACTTGAATAATGAAAGAAAAGATTAAACAAATATAATCTAAACAAAAAACTAAAATATGCATAAAAAGGATATGAATGCTCACAAATATGTAAGGTGATACCCCAAAAGCATGGGACCTAGTATATGCAAATAGGGTTTGAAAGAAAATGATTTTCAAAATTACTCGTAAATTTTAAAAATTAAATGGGAAATTTTGATTTATGTGCAAGGTGGTACCTCAAAAGAAATAGGTTCTAGTATAGTGAAACTAGGATTTGGATGAAATTATTTTAAAAAATTAGTAAGGTAAATTTAAAAATTAAATGTGAATTATTTGATTTAAAAATGCTAGAAAAAATCTTTAAAATATTGGAAAAATATTATGACCTAGTATCGGTAAGTAGGGTTTGAATGAAATTATTTTAAAAATTACTAAGGTAAATTTAAAAAATTTAAATGTGAAATTTTGATTTAAATACTCAAAAAATAATGGAAAAAATTAGAAGGAATTTTACCTATTGTTTCTAGGGTGATTATATGTTGATGATGTAATGGTCTATCTCTCATGCTGCCCGAACATATGTAGCTATTGATATAGAATTCTTGTAAAATATATGAGCATGTAAAAAAAACATTACCATCATTAATTCTATCAAACTCTCCCCCACTTCATCATTAGGAACATGTCATGTGAGCTCTCAAAGTGTTGACTCAATGATGGTCTCCTAATAATCATCATTTCCACTCCTCACCCTAGTCTATGCTTCATCTTAAACACCTCCTACTCCATCTACAAACAAATTATGACTATACATTACATATATACTCTAAAATCAAAATAAAACCACAATTTTATACACAATTCAAAATTAATCATTTCTTACCTCCCATCATCTGGATCACCTCAAGATCTTCATACTCTAGAGCATCCCCTCCATCAATAGGGTAAAATAGAGCCCATGATGCCTAGCCCACCACATGATATGTGAATTTATACATCTAATGTTATCCACATTAGCAATATCTATATCCACATCCCACACATCTAAAGGTAATGATAGTAACTCAACCTCAATAGGCTTCACATGAGCTCTTGCCCTCTTTGGTGCTTATGCACTCCTCACCCACATCCATGCTACTAGGGGAACATCTTGTGGTACCCAAAACCATCTAGTCATGTACTCATACTAAAAAGTTCTCATACACTCTATCCCAGTGGTCATGTATCCAATAGCTAACTCTCATATATCAAAACTATACTCCATCTTCTATCCACCTAGGAAACCCTTTGAAAGGCCTTCATATGAATTCACTAGCCACCAATCTATCTAACACCTACCTATAATCATCCACCCTAGGGGATAAAATATCCAAGGTAATCATCCACCACTCTCTAAATGGATATGGAAGCACCCACTTTTTCCTTGGTAATCCAATCAGCCGCACAACTACTATGTGCTCATAAGCCTAATAATGAAATAAAGTCACCATACTCACCCCACCACTGAATGACTCATATGTAAACTTGTAGAGATACCTATATAAGTAGACATGTATAGTCCTAACCATTATAATACATTGGCATATACCTCTACACTACACACAATCTTATGCATCCTATATGTAATAGATACTCCACTGCCATCCATAGCATTAAAAAATGCCAAAAAAATAGCAAACCACTTCTGCAAGCATGAAACAATAGACTACATAATAACTAATAGTAGTACATCATTGTTACTCCCTCTTTGATGTATAATTTAGGGTACACCAAAAAAATACAAAGACACACAATCAATATCATTATCACCCATGTCATCCTACAACATCAAACACCATCCACTAACACGTAAATAAAAAATGTAATACACATCCTCTAGAGTCATAATAATTTACCTTATAGGAAGATATAAAGTACATATATCTTCATTTCACCTCTCACAGAAGGTGGTAATTAGATGTTGATCCCAATACACTTTTCCTAGGTCACACACATGATCTAACCCTACCCTATCCATAACAACTCTCTCATCAGAAAATAATGGTAACAACCTCAATGTCTCCATCAATTGGCACTTATGGAACTATCTCATCCACACCTCACCCTAAAAAAAACTAGAAACAAAACATCCATCAATCAATAATAATAAGTCAAAATCCATGTAAAAATAATAACTAACAAAGCAACATCTCAAAAAATCCTATGTATAGGACAACAGTGCTAGGTAGTAGATAAAAATGCTAGAGAAAAGTGTTGCAACCTAGACAAGAGTGTTAAAACCTAGATAGGAGTGTTGGATGCAATAAAAGAGTGCTAAAACTATGAAAAAATTTCCTAAGCTACTTTAAAGATCTCAAAAACACTAAAACAAGTGAAAATTTTGACAAAAACTAAGCATTTGGGTTACTTACCAAGGTCACATCACTACTAGCCTGAACTTGGGTTACCAATTACTCAAATTAGGTCATGATAGGTGCTCATCTCCTTGGAATCTATCTCACTCTAGAGCTCAAGATCTAAACCTAGTCAATGCATAAATGAATTAAGAATCAATATAATTTCTTATATTAGCTAACTTTCTCAATTAGAGTAAAATACCATTTTGCTCATAACTTGAACCCTGTAACCCCATTTTTCAAACCAATTTCTTCCATGAAATAGTGATAATGATCACTCAAACTTTTTTATATTTATACCCTATCTACCTATTATGACATGATCATATCTATATTTATCTTGTACTCTGACACACACCTTAGTCCTCATCAATCCAAACATGTTCCACTTACAACAACTCAATATAATCAATCAAATAACCTTTAAATCCATTTAGAACATACCAACCTTTTCTACATTATTATGCCACTAGTCATCACTTTTGTCTTGACCTCCTCTATCAAAAATTTCATCTCTCTCTTCAAAAGGGTGATATCATTCCAACTATTCTTATTTCTACACTTACCCAACATGCCCTTTCACTTTTATAAGTGGATACACCATAGTTCATACACAACCAATAGTCATATTATAATATTCAATTCAAATCAGTCAAGATATACAGTGATTCATATTACATTGGTCATTCAACATCACATAAAACATTTAGAGGGATACACATTTAATTTATAGATATACATACTATTCAGACATATTGTTTTAGATCATATGGATGATAGTGATTTTAGCTTACAAGTATATAGACTATTAAAAAATAATGGTTCAGATTATATGTATTCATAAAGATTTTGATATAGATATAGAATCATATATCAAATTTGGTGGCATGTACATACTATATCTCTCACACATACAACTTCATACAATATGACATAGTTAAATAATCAGATAGCAGACTATAGGCATAGTCAAAAGCAATAGTATTTTGGTCTTTAGTTTTACACGTGAGACATGGCAAGATATGTCATTCCACATATGGTTATATAGATTATCAGATTATATAGATGCATCACTCACATACTAGATTTGAGGGCATGGCATAGTTGTTCATGTTCTTCATCACTCAAAATTAGACAAATGAAACGGAAATACATGACATTCTCTTCCTGCACATTGACTAGAATTTTAGATTATACCTATTTTTAACTAGGTTGGATTGCATGACTATCTATAGTAGTTGGTTCTTTGCATTAACCAAACCTAGACTACATAAATTTGTGTAGGATAGAGGACATACATTAGTTTTGGGCCTATGAGCATTTCTTAGCTTGAGTTCTAATATTAAAAATAGGCGCATGATATATTTTTACTCTTCATAGCATACACATTTTTTACACACATTATAGATTACATGAGTTTATGTGGGATAAAGGATAGACATTATTTCAAGCCTCTGATCATTTCTTATCTTCAGCCAGATTTAGCATGATCCATAGATTTTTAATTCAGGTTTAGTATAGGGGACATCCATTTCAGGGATTCCTTCTCCATGATACATAGATTTTGCATTCAGATTCAGTACAAGGGGCATCTATTTTAGTTATTCCTTCTTTCTCCAATCACTATTTAGGTCTCCATTAATTTCCCTAGTTAATAAGTGAGTTAGACCCTTGCAACACATTTATCTTAACATAGGTAGGCTTAGGTATGCATTTTATTTTTATTTATTTTACTCTAGTACTTCATTTTAGTGCATCACTATACTAAAAGGGAGGCAAATATATACACCTTAAATTTGTCAATTAACCAAACATATCATGTCTTTTCATAGGAGACTCTGATTGGAGAATATGAGTCTTGTTCACATTAGCCATGTCTTGGTTTTACTTATCTTGGTCCTATTTCATGCTTGAGCCAAATTTTTGCTCATCCTAGTCATCCATAGCCTTTTAGATGGTCATTCCAGCTTAGCTAGATTCTATTTCCTAGGCCAATCCTATCCCCCTAGGTCCCAAACATATAGGATATGAGCATTGAGATTGGACTATAACACTGGACCTTAAGGTGTCCTATTTTTGACAATCCTATCCCTTTATTTTTTGAGTCCCAATGGTCAATTAGCTTTACTCAATAGGTCCTTAACCCTTCTTATCCCCTCCCTTAATATTTATTTATATTTTTTATGTCATTTAATATCAATAAATCTCAAAAATTAAAAATAAAGTGTCTCTTATATAAAAGACTTCACAAGGAATTTAATATCCAACACTTACTACTTTGGCATATTACATAATTAAAAATTAGTCAATAATATAGCTCAACATTTAGCATCACACATAGATTTTCATGTTTGATCAAGGAAGGGCCTAGGTTAAATTCCATTCTTGCATCTATCATGTATGTTTATTATGCATGTTCCCTAAGGGAAAACTACATTTGATCTGAGACCCTAGCTTGAGGGTTAATGTAGGTAGTGATTAGACTAGAAAGGGTTCTAGATTTTATGATCATACTTCCCCTCATCCAGTTTTCCCCCTTTTAATTTTGATGAATTTTTTGATTTGTGTGTAGATAAACCCAAGGTTTTAAGATTAAAATATATTTATAGTGAGGTCCATCAACATTCAACATCCAAAATCTCATAGGTAGGCTCATATAGGGACAGTGAACAAAACCTAGAAAACTCAGATCTCTATGACCAATTTGGATAATAATGGTAGGAGTGGAAAATAACACTAGACCTTGGAGTGTCCTATTTTTGTCACTCCTATCCTTTCATTGAATGAAAGCTAGATCTAGGTACTTGACATCTTCCTAATCGTACACAACAATTTCCAAGCTTTGAAACAAGCATATTAGTCCTTTTTATAGATAATTTACTTCTTTTCCCTATGTAATTGATTTGATTAAATTTATATAAATCTATATTTTACTAATTTAATTGCATTTTTCCATTTTTTAAGACCCTTTATTATTTAGGAGCTAGACCCTAGTTTCCCAAAAATAATAAAAGAGGGTTTGATAGAGTGAGAGATGGTCATAACTAGTGTACATGCCCATCTATTTGATAGGGTTGCTATAGTGATAGTTGCATATGTTATGGTAATAAGAGAGAGAGAAAAGATGAGAGTGGAGCTAGATAGGCATAGGATGCCCCCACTTGATTTTAGATCTATTAGTACAAGGATCATAAATGAGTATATAGATCTTTAGAGGTGATACATGGACTTGAATGAGGATCATGGTCAGTTCTTAGAGTGATAGAGTCATTACAAGAGGTATGTTGTAGCTTGAGGAGGTGTGGGGTTATCGAGTGATAGAGTAGATTATGGGACTATCACTAGTGTAAAGAGTGTGACTGAGAGTGAGGGCTTGATACCCATTTATGATTGATTATATTTGATACTAGTGTATATGTATTTGAAAACTTCATTATATATATGGATACTTGTTTTGATGGTGACTCATGCATAATGTATTATAGAATATAGAGTATATTGGTATATTTGTTTTAAATGGTTAATTTAGAAATAGTTGAATTGGTATTAATGTTGAGGTTTCATATGTTTGGTAAAATGGTATTTGGGATGTGATTTGATTATTATTTAATAGGTTCAAGTGTGATCTTAATTTTTATTTTGAATCATATGCAAGTAAAAAACCTTTGTTGTTTTATAGTTTATAAATTGATTTGGTAAAGTGAGTTAGTTTAAGATTGTTAGAATACAATATTAGTAAGATCAGGATTTGGATAATTTGGTTTAACTAGGTATGGTTATTTATAATTAGGAATGTTAGTTGTTAGTATAAAGGGATGTAAGATATCACTTTGTGTGTATCAATTTGTGTTCAATTCCCTAAGAGTGGCTCAAGAATACAAAGGATAGACCTTTGGATCCATTGTTTCTCACTAAGTGAAGATATGAACTCATCAAACATGTGTTAATTTATGTTTGAACTATGTGTCCAATCCCTCTGAGTAGGTAGCTCTAGAATACAAAGGCTGAACCTTTGGCTCCATAATGCCCACTAAGGGAAGCTATGAACTGATACCGATATGAATGTACATTGTATCACTATCTAAACCCTGATGGCCAACTGAATAAGTACCCATATTATTTATGTTATGTAGTAACATGCCCTATATTTGATACTATCTACTATGCACTAATTGTATCTATACATGGAGGCTCTGTAAGATACAATCTCAATGGATATGCAACTAAATCCATGGGCTATGAAGGAAGCTCATCTTTCTATAATCATAGTGGATTGCTAAATGAAATAACACCATGTGGCCTCTACTGTGATGCATATGACAGAGTAATAGATTGAGATAAAACTATAAATTATGATGGGGGCTCATCTAATCTCAATCATAGTGGATTGATACATTAAATAGATCTCTAAAAGTTTAGTTATAATGAATATTTATCTAGAGTGGGACTCTATAATATGGGTTCATCTAATCTTAACCATAGTGGATTGCTATGTGAGATAAGACCCTAAAAAATGGTTGTAGTGAATTTTTGTCTAGAGTGGTACTCTATTTGTGGGTTCATATAATATTGATCATGGAGGGATGATACATGAGATAGGACCTTAAAAACATGATTATATTGAATATTTGTCTAGAGTGGTACTCTATTGTAGTGTCTGTGACTATGTTGGATATGAATATAGAACTGCAATATGTAATCTTCAAATTACACTACTATATGTATGCTATTTTCTCTTTAATGGTCTCCAAAACTTGTGAGTAGGTGGGATGTGAGATCTCCTATGAGGCTCTATCCTAATAATTGTATTACTCTCAAGATGAGTAACTGATGATTCTTGTGAAGGAATGTCCTAGGATGGCTCAGTTTTAAAGGATGAGGTCTATGGATACATGATGGAGGAGATATTGGTACCCAGTATGTGAATTATATGATGCCATTATCAACACATCTATTAATTCAATCCCTGAGTCCATAACAATCATTATCTTTGTTTTCACAAATATGATGATAGTTATAAATGGATTGATGTGGCTATCTATATAAGAGATCTGGGTCTCATCGATGAGTAGAAGACACTGTGATTAACCTCCTATTTAGTAGTGATAATAATATGAAATATGGGCTATCCTAATCTAAATAAAACTATAGTGTTTTCCTACTACTATTTTATATAGTGCATAGTGTAGGTGGTGCTCTAAAAACTCTCTCTCTATTCTTAACTAGTTGATTTTTTGGCTATGGTCTCCTATCTTGGTTTGGACATGGTGGATTCTATGTACTAGAAGCTGTAGATGGAGGTAATGCTATAAAATATAGAGTATTCTGATCAACTGAATCTGACTCAATCAATCCCAATTTCTTCTCTAAGGCTAGAATTATATAACATAAGTTTTTGAAAGAGGACTCTATCTTATATAATATTTTATCTAGGAGAGGTTGGTGAAGCCCCTTAATAAAGATATGTTGAACCTAAAAATATATAGGTTTATAGTTAAATCTTAACATGTGAATCTTGAATCATAAGATATAATCACTAACTAGCTCTAAAGTATTTTGATGCAATATGGTAAGTTTCTCATATGTAACATGAGGACCCATGTTCGCTATGTAATATCTAAGAAATGAATCCTCTAAATAATCACATGTATGCAAGGAACCAATAGGGAGTAGATGAAAGAAAAAATATATGCATTACCTAGTACTATCTGCTAGAATAACTTAAGTAGAATCAAAGGACTCACATGAGATGACAAAACCTTCTAAAAGGCTCAAAGGTGTATAAATGGATCTCTAGTTCCATCAAATTAAGGAAATGATGGTTTCTAGAAATAATTAGGCAATGAAGCTTTGATAAATGTCTTCAAAAGAGGGTTTCCATGTAAGTCATTGGCATCCATCCAAGACTTATAAGCCATGTTTTCCAAAGTATGGAGATGTACTTGGTGTTGTAACTCACCAACTATATACATCATATAAATAATCTCTTCAGATGGTATATTAGCATTTTTTTGTGGTTCTTTTAATTATTAAATGTGATCATTTATTTTAGATATGAGAATGTTACATTTATCAATTGGATCATAGAGAGAGGGTGTGATCACTTGAACCTTTGGAGGAATGGTAACTTGGACCTCAATAGAGGGATGTAGGCTACCATTCTCTTTAGGTAAAGAGTGAGAGATAGGTGCTAATGTAGTAGGGGTGTCTTGGGAGATTCATTGGTATCTTTATTATTTAGTGAATCACATTCTAATTGAGTAAAGGATGTGATTTTATCATTAACATGTTCATCATTTAAAATAGAATCATGCATAGAAGTAGAAACAACATTTTGTAGTGCATTATGTTTGAGAGGAGTGGTGAGAGAGAGAGTTATAAGGATGAGATGCATTTTATTCTTCACTATGTGCATAATAGTCATCATTATTCCATGAATTATCAAAATCATAGTTTTGTTCATATTCACTCTCATTTTCATATTCATTTGCATGTTCACTATCATATTCATTATCACTTCCATCATCACTATGGAGAGGGGGTAATAGAAGATATTAATTATTTTCTAATATGCAATAAATTATCGAGTGAAATTGGAATATTATGTGCATCTATGTTATCCTTGAATGGAGTGCATTACTTATTTTCATTTGCAATATGATAATTAAGAGTAAGAGAGTTATTATTTAACATTCTTTTACCATTATTTTAGATGACAAATTATAATTGTGAACATGAAATGGATCATTTGAAATATGCATTGGTAATTTGATCTTATTACATTTATATTGATTGTAATTTGAAGAGAGAGAGAGAGAGAGAGAGAGAGAGAGAGAGAGAGAGAGAGAGAGAGAGAGAGAGAGAGAGAGAGAGAGAGAGAGAGAGAGAGAGAGAGAGAGAGGAGAGAGAGAGAGAGAGAGAGAGAGAGAGAGAGAGAGAGAGATGAGAGAGAGAGAGAGAGAGAGAGAGAGAGAGAGAGAGAGAGAGAGAGAGAGAGAGAGATTCACTTGGAAATACATGACTAATTTGTTTATTTGGTGAATTGTGCATAGGATAATGAGGTGAAAAGTAACTTTACCATTTATCAAAATTATTTTATTTAGAAGAGGGAAGAAAAGAGATAGGTTTGAGAGAATAAGATGCATCTACTTTTTATTCACTATCACTTTCATATGTATCATCATAGTCCTCATTACAACAATAGTAATTATCTTCATTGTAAATGAAATCATTTTCCACATTTTTAGCTAATGTTAAATTTTTAAAATTTTTCCATTCATTACCATAATTATGAAAAAAAAAATATAAATTGATCTATGGGATGAGAAGGAAGAAGTGCCTTAGTGTCCATTTTATTTCTTTCACCAAAGAGAATATGTAAAAGTACTATTAAGAAAATAAATGCAAGAATAACTACTAACATATAGATTTTAAAAACATTTGTGACACTCCAATTTTTTTTTTGAAAATTCCAAATATTTTATCTAAAAATTGTAAGGGAGGAAGGCTTAGGGTTTGAGGACCTATTTTGGAAATATAGGGTTTTGGGTTGGGGTTTTAGAATTTTTGAAAACTATTCCAATAATTTAAATTCTAAAATAAATTTGAATAAGATAAATTCACAAAAAATTATACACAAATCATAAATTTGAAATTGAATTTTTGCAATAATAACTACTAACATAAAAATTTTGAAAATATTTTTGACACTATAAATAATTTTAAAAAAAATCTAAAAATTTATCTAAAAATTGTAGAGGAAAACTTGGGATTTGAGGACCTAGTTTGGAAATCTAGGGTTTTTGGTTTGGGGTTTTAGAAATTTTTAAAATTATTGTAATAATTTAAATTCTAAAATAATTTTGAATAAAAAATAAATTCAAAAAAATTTATACAAAAATCAAAATTTTTAAATAGAATTTTTGAACAAAAATATGAAGGAAAAACCCTAAGGGTACCTAGGGTTTGAAATTTGTTCGAAGTAATTCTAGTTCACCAAATGATTTAAATTTTTTGGGAATATCAGAGTTTTATTCATAATTTAGTTAAGGGTTTAGAATAATAAATCATTAAATAATATTTCAATAATTATATTACTAATTTATATAATTTATTGTGTCTTTTAAACCTTTCTAAAAATAGCAATAAATAAGGAGAAACACAACTTAGCTTAAAACTATACTAAGATGACTAAGATAAAAGCTGCAACTAGTTGTACGGGACTAGGATAGTGTCATTAATATGGATTTGGATTTAATTTAGTGAAAGGATAGGAGAACTAAAAATAAGGACACTCTGGGGTCTGATGTTATTGTCCACTATTGCCCCTATTATGTAAACTAGTCACACAAATCTAATTTTTTGGATTTTATTCATTAACATTGTATGAGTTTGCCTATGAAATATTAAGTGTTGAGTGTCAATATATCTCCTTGTATATCTTATTTAATCTTGAAACCCTATAAATTCATTATGTTTTATAAAACTTGAGAATGAGGGGGGGGTTATTATGTGTAAGATGTACTGAACTTATATCCACACCCCTTATGTGGGCATGCTTCCTACATACTAATACTTCAAAGAGGGATCAAGCCATATGTAGTTGTACCATATTATGTGCATTTATGTAATAGTGTAATGACGATGAAAAAAATTATAAATTGAGAGTGCTTGAGGTGGCTAGGAACTGGTGTGAGGTATTAAATATATTTATAGCTGTGTTGGGTGACTATATGTAGATAATAGGGAAATTTGTCTTAGTGTTTTGTTTGTATTCTTTCTTGATTTGTAAGATTTATCACCTCCATTTGTAAATGACCTTTGATGGAATTTTTTATGGAACCACTGATCATGTTTTAGATGTATTTATGCTAGGTGGACATGATGAAGGATAGGAATCAGATGGAAATAGTCATTTGGGCTCAAAATGTGATTAGATAAGAGCACTAAAAATGGAAAACCCTAGGGTCTAGCACTATAAGTTCGATGTTCCTATCCTATAGGCTTGGGACCTAGGGGAATAAGATTAGCCTAGGAAATAGAGTCTGCTTAGGCTAGAATCAAGGTTCAAAAGTCTATGGATGATCAATAATGAGAAAAAGGTATCTATAAGGTTCATGAAAGCATGCAAGAAGGTCCTATATTGGGTGTCACAAGCCACACTTAAGCTATCAATTTGGACATTTCATATGACTATACTATTTTATCACATAGATAAATGATCATGGGCCACATTATTTGTTATATAGTTGGATTTATGACTAGTTCTTGATGTATCAATCTGTGGAGTTGTAGCATGGAATTAACACTTCGTTAACACATGTGATGATGGGAATAAGATTATAGATTGTGTATTGTACCACATGCCCGAACATTATAGTTTATCATGTGGGGAGAGAGTATTTGGAAACCATATCTAGGTATAATAGATACTTGGCCCTCATGTCTAAGTAATTTTCAATCATACATGTTGTTGAGGATTACTAGGAATTATCCTTGGTGGGTGGATCCACATCTAGTGACTCAATTACTAGGAAAATCTAGGTTAACACACCTAGTAACACTAATATTAGTGTGGAAATATTAGGCACGTAATGCTAGGGAGAGTCATGGTGTGGGGTAAAAGAGTACCAATAGATGTTGCTACCATATAACCACAACAACCAAGGTGTCAAGGATAATGGTGATAAAGTTAAGGATGAGATCTAGTGGCAGTCAATGGGGTAGACAATGTGATTGTTTTTGTACAATAGTAAGCATTATAGTGACCAAAATGACATAATATATGGAGGAATGTTACCCTATAGCGCATATGAATTTCCATGGGCACCACCATAGGCACCACCATAGTGTAATCCATATAGAGATGCCTAGGCATTATAGAGATGTTTCAATCTATGTCAAGTTAGTTGATTTTTTAGTGGACCAAATCATGTGTGTGTGATTTAGCCTAATCATTATAGAGGCTTCACACTACCATAGAGTTATGATTTACTATATGTACTGGGTGGTAGACCTCATTGGGTTACTATTAGCATGTGATATATACTGTATTGAGGTTTTTGATATATTGATAGACATGTTAGATATATTTAGTAGATTTAGACATTTATATGTGAGATTTGATGTCGATTTGGTTTGCATTTTGTATTTGTTATTTTAAAGGAGGTGAGATTGTCCTCCATGGTTGAAAGAACACATCATGATATATTGGATGATGTTCACTTAATCATGATATGATTGAGATTATTTATCATGGGTACATTCAACACTATTATATGTTTGTTATTGTTGGTTGGTATGTTTGGTATCTCAAGAGTTGTAAATATGATTTGATGTTACCTAGGTGGTATTACCCTGAAGTGTTGATGATGGGGAGATATAATCATGGCAGTCACTAGATGCATATTGAGTTACACATTTTGAGATAGATGGATAGTTTTTATAGGTGTAGGGCTAAGTGGATAATTTATAGGGGTAGGGTAGGGAATACGAACACATATAGAGTCACTTCAATAGATTATTTATAGAGGATAGTTGTAGGATTATATGAGTAATGTAGCTCATCCATCACTAGGTAATTATGGTTAGCCATAATTATATAATTATTATTGTATTTTATCATGTGATATTGGATGAGACATTTGAATAGAGTTGGGTGTGTGTGTGTGTGTGTTTGTATTATTTTGGATGAAACATGTATGTTATGGATATTTTTAGTTTCTCTCTAACACGTATTGATTTGGATATATGCTATGGGAAAAATGTATGATGTACGTATTCCTTATTTTATATCATTTTTTTACAAATATATGGTTAAAAATAATGAAATCTAATATGAGAAATAAAATGAAAAATATCAATTTAAATTGCATGTGAAAACATGAGGAAAGTGAAACTAAATAAGCAAAGATGTAAATTAAGAAATGAAAGAAAAGAGTAATCCCAATGTAAACAAACCCAATAATATGTAAATAATGAAAAAAAAAAATTAAAAAAAAATTAAGAATATTTAATCAAAGAAACATAATTGTAAATAAGTAATATCATATTAAACAAAATATCTAAACAAAGATATATAAATAAGTGAGATAAAAAAAGTGTTAGAATAAAATTAGGATTAATAATGAGAACCAAAACTTAGGGTTTATGTTAATCAATCATGTGGAAGAGTAATGCTATAATGCTATGATA
>JARHVA010003872.1:1745000-1797693 GCA_037957365.1 Torreya grandis | reverse complement strand
AGGATGGGAAGTATGTCAATGATATGTAATTCATAATCGAGTATTATTTATCTCAAATTTGACACATGTAATTTAATTTGTAACAATGTTATAGTAAGAATTGGATATTGTAATATTTTGTGAGGAAGGTCTAGTCCTATCCATGATCTTACACTACAACTCACAAAGGGAACACCAATGAGGTGGAAATAATTATGGAAATGATTTTAAAAGATATTTTTAATGTGGGAATTTGTGAGTAGGGATCGGTCCTATCCATGGTCTTACACTGTAACTCATATTGGTAAAACCAATAAGGTAAAATGGTAATAAGACAATGTTTTATTATGGTAATTTGTGAGGAGAGTCTAGTCCTATCTATGGTCTTACACTGTAATTCACAAAGAAAAACCCTAGGGTGAAATGATTAGATAAAAAAACAATATTTATAAAAAGAAACTTTTAGGATTGTTGTAATGAAAGAGATAATGTAGAAAAAGGATGACATAGGCATCTATGAGAAGATCTTAGGAAACATGAGGCATACTAGGTACAAAGGAGAGACACTAACAGTCTAGTGACCATCAAAATACAAAGTATGTTTGTTCATAATAAGCACAAAGATGTATAAGAAAATAGGTGAGATACTAAGATGGACTCATGCTGGTTATATGAACAAGAAAATTAAAATGGACCTACCTTCCCACCACATGTTCCCCATTCCTTAGAACCTCTTACAAAGTCATCAGTCTACTGTAAAGATTGGGTACTTGTGTGAGAAAGTAAGTAATATTAAAAGATTGTTTATTATCCTATCCCAATATAATATCCAATCACAACCTAATGGACCTAGACTCTATCATAAGGCCAACTCTAGATTTTGAGCTTCGATTAGAAATAGGATATGTGTTATGAATCGTGTATTTTATTGTGATGATTTTTGAATTTGTATTTTGCCTTTTGTATCATTTCCTTTTGTTTAAATTATTTGGATTTAACTTTTTTTATGGCTATTATGATTCCTCCTCCATAAATTTTTTTTAATAAACATGAGTGATAGAATTGATACACACAAATGAGCTTTAAACTTTGGTTTAAAGGAAACCGAGTATCCAAAGATATGATTGACTAAGCACTTATGCTTACCTATGAACTAGTATGTAATCTCAAGTTTTAACCATGTGTATGTTTAGTATGTGAAAGAAATATAAATAAATAAAGGGAGATCCAAAGTAGATTGGTAAATAAAAGTACAATGAGATGTATTGTTTGGTAACTGATCATATGGTAATTAAATATTACTAAGGGAATCAAGGTTTGTATAACCAAGTCACAATAATAATTATTTGAGTTTTAAATGATATAAGATATAAAATAATCATTTTAAAAAGGAAAAGAATCCATGAAATAAGGGGAACTCATAAACATAAAGTGTGAGATCATGAAAAAAATGATAACAAGTCATAAAAAAGAGAAAATTAAATGAAACCATATAAAAAATATCAAGCATGATATAAAGATCCATGTAAAATAGATAGGTGAACATAAATTGACACATAGTCAAGTGTATGAAATATATAAAAATGGATCACAAATTCAATACAAAATCATAATGAAGAACAATATGAAAGAACATCATGTTGTGTTAAAAAATATTGGTAAATTTGTCCATAAATATTATCCATGACATCTAAAACATCTCTATGAAGTTGGATCCTAATGACAAACAGAGTCTCATCAATCCTCATGAAAATTTGTGCAAAGACTTCCTTCTGAATCTCATCAAATATAAATGTAGGTGTAGTTGAAGGATCGTGCTCATGAGGGATCTCATGCATATGATACTCAATGAGAGAAATAGGTTCCATAATAGGAATGATATCTATGGGGCAAGAAAGAGGCACCACTGATGGAGAAGGAGGTGTCATAGGCAAAGAAGGAGGTGCCAATGATGGAGAAGAAGGAGCCTTCTTACATGGGTGGTCTATGGAAGGAGGATAGATGGTATGAATTTCAATTGAGGGTGATCACAAATGTGTTATTAGAGAATATGGAAACAATCGATATGATGGGTACCACACTAGTGCCAAAGATAATATACCTCCCCATATTTATGGATATACTCAAGTAATATCTTAAGAAGAGGTATAACCTTATCTTTGGACTGAGCAGTGGATGGATGAAATGTGTCAATATACTACTTAAGTTTATGGAAATGAGTGGAACAATGATTATATACCCCATGGAAGTAACATATATGTTTGTTAGTAGGCTTTGGGGGCCTACTAATGGAAGAAGTAAAAGGAGAAGTTGAGGGTATATGATATAACTAGCAGTCTTTGATCCAATGATTGACAACTTAATGGATATCAAATTATGGTTGATTGACCCAACGGGTGGGCATGGGATCAATCTGTAGCAAAGGAAGAAGGCCATCACCAAGGGAAGGCTAAGAAGGAATATAAATCAAACTAGGTTCATCTGAAGGTAAATTAGGAGTAACAACTAGACTATGTTTAGTTGAAGGTGACGTTGGTCACATAAAAGGCTTAAAAATAATATGTACCATATCTAGGGGAAGTAAACTAGAAGGAGCCTGGTATCTAGCAAAGTGATAAAGACATGTCATTTCATGATTCATGAGCATGCTTCTAAGAAGATCTATGAAAATTAGAGGTGTACCATGTGAGTGATACATATCTACTCTATGATAAATAAGAAGAAGACTAGAATTAGATAATATAAAGGAAAGAATGCTAAAATATGAATGAAAAGATTGAAATAAAGAAGTGAGATATCAAAGAATCTTGGTATTTATATGTTGGACAAGTCTAGATAAAAATTTATCATTTAAAGCATATCCATCATCATATTTAGTTGTATGCAAGTTGATGGTACATGCAAGTATGACCTTATCATCATAAGATGTGTGATGGATAAAATGTCTAGTCTCGCTTAAGACAATAGGTATATCATTGATAGGTAGTTGCTAAGATTGAGGTTGTAAAGAGGGAAGAAGTTGGGCAATGATATGTGGGGATAGATTAGAGGTTTTTATCTTGAGGCTAATCTGATCCAACTCATCATCATTGGAATCTAAGAGGTTAGGTGGCATGTTCCTGATTAATTCAAGGTGACCATTATAACCTTGGTTGGAATTGATAGGATAATTGAAGATTTGATATTCCTTAAATTGGATGTTAGGCAAAGGCTCAAGGGTAGGAATTTTATAGAAACAATGTTCTTTAAATTGTTTCAAGTTCCAAGGGTTTGTGTCTCCTTGAATTTTTTAAATAACACCATTATGGGGGAATTTGACACATTGGCACATGGATGAGGTGAATTCTCTCATATGATGAGTCCAAGGTATACATAACAAGATGTTATAAGAGAAAGTAAAGTTAAAGATCATAAATTTTATGTGAATGGTGATAGTAGGGATGGTAATGGGAAGCCACACACAACCTAAAATAGGCATTTGCCTTCTATTGTATCCTTGACATATGCTACGTGTGGACTTAAGGTTGAATTTAGAATATCCAAGTGTCTTAATGAAATCAAGGGAGGTAAAAAAAGTACTTAAAACTTCATCAATTAAGGCAAGATTAACTTGGATATTTCTAATTTGGATATTAATGAATAAAGGAGGATCACCCACATGATGTAAAATCTCATCGAGAATCATGAAAGTGATAGGAAACTTAATGGAAAGAGAAGTGTCCATTGTTTCATCAACATGTATGGAGATATATTAACATTGTAGAAGGATACCATCTTCAGATCCAGACAAGTTATCTTCACATCCTACAAGAGGAAGATGAGGGATGTTCATTTCAAACAACAATTATAGTAGACAATTTTGATAATAGGGGGAATTTCACATTGATTTAAGAAAAGGATTTGAGATGGGAGATGAGAAAGTTCCTCAATGGGTTTCCATTTATCATAACCCATGGGAGGATTTCTATATATAGGCACATAATGTTGTAAGATATCCTATCAAGGAGGGTTGTAAGTATAATTTAACTTGTGTTGATAAGGTGTAGTTGGTTCGGGTTGAGTACAAATAGGTTGATTGACTTTAGGTGGTAGGATGATTGGTTGAGGTATTTCTTGTGGTTGGGTTGAAGATATAATATTTGAAGGTCAGGGAATGTTGTCTTGGTGTTTACATGTCAAGGGAAGATTAGAGATAGTGTGAGTGGTATAATCAAGTTGAGTTGTTGAGAGTGGTTATAAGAAGGTCATATGGTCCTATTTCCCAAACTCCATTAGATGGGATTAGGAAGTATCCTAAATGATGAGAAATAGTTGAGAGGTTTGATGTGTGGGTGTTGTATTAGAGTCAATAAAAGTAACTATTCTTCACATGTTAGTCATATTTACCACATTTTCTTCATTAGTAGTGAGGTCTATAAGACTATAAATATTGTTTGAAGGAGTAGATTTATCTGAGATATCTTAATGGTTGGGAAGATGATATTTGTATATATCAAGTTAAACAATAGACTGATTTAAATCTTGATTATTGTTTTGCATTTCATGGGCTTTAAAAGCTATCTCATATGCTTGTTGATGCCTATGAATGAGTGATTCATGATCAAAGTTTGGGCCAAGAAGAAAATTCATAGCTAGATTGTGTAATTGTCTACAAGTCTCGTGAGAATGGCCCCAACTTGCTTGAAACCAACAAAATTTGTTTGGATCATACCATGATTTCATTAGATGAATGGGGTCAAGATATCTTGGTATATGTCTTATAAGACATGTTTGAAGCTCGAATAAGGATAATGGTTTATATAAATTGGTGTTGTTATGTTGGGAATATGTAGGAGTGTTGCTTGAAATGGGAACATGTTCTATGGCATTATTTAGAGCAATTGATTGAATTTTGTGAATAGTGTCAAAGGTATCGGTAATGTCATCATTAGTTACATGATGATTTTTATTTTTAATGAGCATATGAGTGCACATTATAGGTTAATATGGTTCAAATTGATGTATGAGGAAGTATTTTTGCTTATCTTTGTCAACGACTTCTTCCAAAGTTCTTGGAGAGAGAATCCTAACTTGATATTATAATTTTAGGTAGAGAACATTAGTGAATATGTGGAAGAGGTTATCATCCACCATATTATGCTCACATTTTCTATAAAAGTTATTCCATCGTTTAATGAAGGTTTATGCCATTTTAGTTTCAATTTGTTTACAATTTATAAAGTGAGCTAAGTTATTCTTGAGAAGATCACTAGTTTAAATTTTTTGGACTAGTGATTTAACTAAGTCTTCAAGGATAGTGATAGAATGGGTTTTTAATTGATTTTAACCATCTAAAGCATATCCTAAGAGTCTTTTAGCTAATAGTTTGGTATTGGAAAAGTCACTAAGTTTAACCTAATTATTATAAAGGTTACCAAATGTCTTTAAGTTAAATGTGGGATTGGTGGACCCATTATAGGTGATGGTAGGTGTGATACCGCTATGTAAATATTAGCAATTTGAGGTACAAGAGATTAATTTTGTAGATGTTTGATTATTTTATTAATAAGGGGTGGTTGAGGGATACGGTTTCCATGGGAATACCTAAGGTGGTGGGGGGCATTCATATTTTGTGTTGCCCATGAAACCTATTGAGATTGGTTTTGAAGGTTAATGAGATGGTTTTTCATCTACATCATTTGATTTTTATTATTGTTTTGAAAAGTATGCATTTGATTGAGTGGTTTTGATTAGATTCAATTAGTTTGGGTAGTATTTTGATTAATGTGTACATCATGCGATGTATTAATGGCTTGAGTTACACTATGAGTAGTAGCATGCATCACACTAATGGCATGATAAGAATTGGTAAAAAAAAAAGCACTAATAACATGATTAACATTGGTAGAAAAAGATGCACTAGTAACATGATTAAGGGGAAGGGTCTTTGGAAGAGGTTGATTAGAAGTTGAACATACCATGTTAGTAGATACAATTATCATGGAGGTTGAATAAGTCATAAAATAATATGTCGTGGTGTGTGAAGGAGACATATTAGAAGGAAAAGGTTGAGAAGAAAATAAATTATTTCCCCAAAATACTTGAGATAATGTAGGGGAGGGTGAAAGAGGTTCTTCTACTTGAGGACCTATCATAAGATTATAAATGGTTAAAGGGTCTTTTCATCTATGTTAAGAAAATTTATTTATGAAGAAGTGAATTTTAGTTGTGTACTCTAAATCAAACTCATCTTCTAGGGATAAAAAAGGATTATGAAATGAGTACAAATGGAGAGGAGTCCCATATTTGGTAGTATGAGTGGCAACATGGACATTGATTTCATCCAAGGTGGGACCTACAAGTTATGTCTTGGGAAACCTATTAGGATTGGTAAGACTCATCATTTTTGTCTGATTTAACTTTGTATTATCCTCAAATAATAAATTCATGATGAAAGAAAGAGGCTAAAATTTTTATGGAGATAATAATTAGGTGATAAGATACAAAATCAAGCTGATCGATAATGTTTTGAAAAATAGGGATAAAGAACATAGTCAAATAGGTCTACTATGCACTATAAGACATGAAAGAAAATAGCATAAATATAGGACACATTCATATAGATTGAATCTATATAGAAAAATAGGAAACATAAAAAGATAAAAAATATACAAAATTAGATAGGTCGACTGTGTACTCCAAAGGGAAAAACTGAACAAGTTGAAAAAAATACATAGCCAGATAGGGAGACTATGTACTAAAAGAAAGTAAGATTAATAGTCTATAATATATTATGTCAACAAAGATGACAGTGTTTTGAAAATATGTAATTATTTTTCAAGATAGAATATAATAAAATAAAATGAATCACACAAACAATTAGATCAATGTGATTGATCTAATTAGAACACACAACACAAACCTTGCACTAACACTGGCTAGTGTAAGTTTTGTAATACTAAATACAATGATAAAAGAACAAACAACAAACTTGAATGTAAGTTCTAACTAATTGTTTATTCCTAAATAATTTTAACTTATAATAAAATTTTAAAATTAATGTGATGAGGAGTTGGTTGTAAGAAGGAACTAGAAAGTAATCTATAGATATATTCAAGTAGTTTGGGCTGAAAGGGATATGTATTAGCAATGGTACTAGCTTGGTATTGGGTCTTACCCCCTCACTTCACAATCATATAGTGATAAGGTGTAGGATGAATTTACAATATATAAAATCAACCATATGTTTATACTTGTCCATAAAACTGAGTTAGCTTCCCTCTCGGTGATAAAATCCAAGTATGTAGACTTGGGAAAAAAATTAATGTTTTATAATGTAAAGTGATTTGGTAGTGTGGGGAAAAGAGAAAAATAGTGTGACTAAATTTTTAAATTTCAAAACCACCTAATTAGGCTATATTTTCTATTCTAATCATGAAAACAACTGAAATGAAAAGTGAACTAATTACTATCAAAAATAGGTTAATTTTATTGATTGTGAAGAGTGTAGATCAATTTAGGTGACATTGTATGAAAATAATATAGAATAGATTTGATATGGTAAATACTATTATATGAAAATAAGATCTGAAAGAACACAATCAAATAGGATGACTATGTCTTCTAGAGAGAAGATAGGCTACAAAACAATGTTGAGCTAGTCGACCCAATTTGTTGTAGGGTTTCAAATTTTTAGACTAAAAACTTGTGAAAAATAATATTATAAATAAAAAATTGAAATGATAGAGAAGGTAATAATGGACCTTGGTGTATTTCAATATGATTAGTTTTCAAATTTTATGTTGTGTTACTCAAGTGCTAATTTTAATATTCTATGAACAGGGTCAACTGGATCAATACAGTTTGTGAAATGTATGTGCCAAAAAAAATTTGAAAATAGAGTTGACTAGCTTGACTATGTGTGCAATCCTATAATGAAATAATAATACTACATTGAGCTTATTTATCTAGTCACTTGTATTTAGAGAAGACATGCATAAACAAAACAAAGTCATTTTGGAGTGACTGTATGTTAAACCTATGCTCAAACTATTAGAACTGTATCGATAGGTTCAATAAAATACTACAAAAGCCAAAGTATATAATATAATTATAAAATTAATGTGTGAAATAAAACCTACATGGGTTTGAATCATGTTGGGTTCACTAAAATGTATACAAATGAAAATATATCTGACCTATTAATCAATGCTAACTCAAAGAAGATTACACTTTCATTTGTTCATACATTAGATATTCATGATCATGACCAAGATGAATCTAATCGACCTAACCAAGGGATATTTTACCAAAATAACATCACTAAAGAGGGTTCCAAATCATCTAACCAAGCAAAACTATGCAATAACCCTAACTAGGTCCTATTTTTTCATATTTACTAAGTAAATGACAAGTAAAGTAAAATCTAATCTAGTGCTCACCAAAGCTTGTAGAATAAAGTGGGGGTAATAAAAATAAAAATTAAACATGCATAGAAGATATATACTCAAGTCAATGTATATAAAATCCTAATGTATAGGAGATAAGTACAAATTCTAATTTATATATTTTAATAAAGGAGGAATACATTTATGATTACTTACCTTTGAAGATGAACCCATCAAGACTAAATCTCTACCTTGGACAAGGTGATTTGAAAGAGGTTATTATGGTATGTAAGGATAATAAGGATAAGTCAGATCTATGATACACAACTTCTCTATGCATCTAAAAGACTTATCCACAAGACAAGATCCATATCTCCAAAGAAAGTATTGAAACCCCAAGAAAAACACCTCAAGTAGAATGGTGGATAAGAAGATGTGTAATGTAATAGTATTCTTCTTCTCTTTCTCTAAGAAATGACAAAATGAATGTGTATATATAGTTTAATCTAACCCTAAACCTTTTCAAAAGTTTAGCTAATAGGGTCAACCCAAGTTGACTCTATATCGTTATTTGATAAAAATTAGTTAGATCCTAGTCTAGGTTGGCCAAGGTTGACCTAGACCTATAATGTGTAAATATTAATTAGAATACAAGGTTGACCCAAGCTGACATTATTCGGTAAATGTCAGAAAGGGTTTTAGGCTTAGGTAGAGCCTAAATAAGGAGGTGAATTGCTTGGAAGAGTGTGTAAGAGAGGAGGTAAAGCTTAGGGAAGTGTATAAGAGATGGTTATGTAGATATAAAGTGGTGGTATAAGGGACAACAATCCTATTAAGCACTAATGGTTTTTCCACCCCTTTCTTAGTGTACCCTTTAAGGCATGCACTCAAAGAGATTGAGACTCAACAAGTTTCTACAAGAGAGAAAGCATCAATAATTGATAAAATTTGAAAATTTTATGTGTATACACATATTACTACCAATCACATTTATAAATAAAGATTGTGCCAATGCAACAAAGATTCTAGAGTTAGAGAGATAACTAGACATGTCCCTATGAGAGGCATGAAGATTGCATTCTAGAGAGAAATATTTGGCATGATTCATTATAGAGGATAGGTTACTACATCATAGCAAAGTCTAGACCATTTTCTAAATAGGGAGGAAGGTGATGCATATATTGTACTTATGATGTACATGTAGTTTTTACTATGTTATAGAAAAAAATGATATATATATATATATATATATATATATATATATATATATATATATATATATATATATATATATATATATATATATATATATATGAGTTATTCCCATAATTTTATTTACATGTGTATCTTGATTTGATGTTAATTTTGAGTAGATATAAAATTTATAACATGGTTTTATGATGTTGTCTAGTATGTTTCATTCGACTATATAACAAATGTAAACATGTATTTTCATAAATAATGAAATTCAAAGTGTAAAAATAATATCTAGTGTAAGTAGATATAAAATATTGATAAACAAAAAGATAGGTAAACATATTAAACATTTATAAAACATCAAACTCAAGTAGATAAAATAAATATAAGGAAAACTTAAGGTGTGAAAAATTGGAAGCAAAGAGGTGATCAAAAACAAAACAATGCTTGCATTATAAGTTATCTTAGAAGAGAATTATTATGTAATGCAAAAAATAAGATAACAAAGATGATGCAGATGTTAAGGTGATGAAAATTTATGAGGAGAGATTGGTTGTATTACCTAAGGTATTAACATGCAACTCACAAATTGAAATCCAAGAGGCATACTAATGAAAGAGGATATTTTTAAGGAAGGCTTGATGGAATACCCAAGGTCATTTAATACAACACAAAAAACTTTAGATGGCACTAACACATAGGAATCAAATCTAAAGTAACAAGATAGAAAAAAGGAAGTAAAGTAGAGGGATGTAGTCAAATAACAACAATATTTGATAGTGAGATATTAAAAATGAGATATGTGAATATTAAGTGAGGTGCCATAAAGATGATGTGAAAATCCTTAGTGGAAATAAGACATTCTAATATAGTGGATAAGACTAAGATTTTTTGAAATCAATGGCCTAGAAACACCACCTACAAGAATAAATCTTTAATAAATAGTGAATCAAATAAATCATCCCATGAAGGTTATGTATGGAAATTTAAATGTGCCTACCTTCCCACAATGCATTCTCAATTCCTCACATCTCAATGAATCCATCAAAAAAATACAAGGATTAAGTACTTACATGAAAGGGCAGGTGGAACTAATGATATATATGAGACATCTCATCATAGTTTACTAGCCTATCACACTCCAAATGGACATCATGATTTATTGTGTATCCAAATGAAGAGTTTGATTTTCAACTAGGATATTGGGCATGCCAATGATTTGATCACATCTTTTGGTGATTTGCCTTTTGATATTTTGCTATGATTTTTATATATATATTTTTTTCTATTTTTCTCCTCCATGTGGATTCCAAAGACAAATAATGAGGTTTTATGATGATAACACCAAAGAAATTACACCTATCCATTAAATAAAATACCTATAAACTAAATATATGAAATGACCATAGACCTATACTTAGAAGAGTGTATGATCTTATCTCTAACCTAAGTGTTCCTTAAGTGAATGATATAATATATAAATATGAAGTGTGAGGTGTTGATAAAAGTTTAAGGTGATACAATAAGGGTATGCTATTAGTTGACCATGAGAGAGGAGGTTTTGATTCAAAAAATATTGAGAATAAAAGGATTTGGAAGTACATGTGAATGTGCATCAAATTATATAGTACATGAATGAGGATGGAGACAAGCCCATAATGGGATATAATAATGAAGGGAGAGGGTAGTAAAGTCTTATATAAATCATGTAAACTTATGATAGGTATAACACAAGAAAATATAAAGGAAAAACCTAATAGGTGAGAGATATAAGTAAAAGGTAGGAACCAAGACGGGAAACAAGAAAAATAAATTACCAAGGTAATTATTAGGTTAACAAGGTTGGATAAACCCAAGAAGGAAGGTTTAAAAAATATAAACTACTAGAGGATCATAAAGGACACAATGGCTAGATAAAGATTGTTAGATAAGCCCAATATGGAAGGTGTATAATAATAAAATTAACAAAGGATCACAAGGACAAAATGGATGAAAAAAACACAAAAAAATACGTGACAATTTTTTTACCAAAGGATCATAAGAACATAATAGTTGGATAAAATTTATAGGCATATACATGAAAATTAATGTAAATGATAAATGACACATGAAAAATATAGAGAAATAAATGAAAAGTTGTAAAAGAGAGTGACTATTTTACTTATTTTACAGCTAAGAAATAAAATAATGGAAAATATGCACTGATTCAGATTATGAAAAATATAACAAAAAACACTCTAATTTGAATTGAAATGGACTAATTGATATTAAAATCATTAATTTAGAAATTACCAAAAAAGAAAGGATGATATATTTAGATAATTTCACTTGCATGTTGCTCATAAAACGGGTCAATAAACTTATAAATGATCTGTATGTGTTTTGTCAATCAATTAGATTAGAAAAAAATGGTTAAATTTTTTAATAGAAGATACTAAAAATGTTAGATGATTAATGTAGTTAGTACTATCATGGTTTATTGACAATGTCCTTACACATAGTGGGGGTTTGAAAATTATGGGATCCCTGTACCTATGCTTATAATTTGATTTTATGCATGCATAATTATCCTATCTTACATTGAAGTACTTTTTTTCTATCTCTATCATCCAAACCCCAATTATGCTTGATTGACAGCAAGACACTCTTAAAAATATGTTAATATTTTGGGTTGGATTAACCTCAACCACTCTCCTTGAATGGATAAAAATTTCTTACATTTAAATACTCTGAAGAGGGCTCAAATTGAACATAGCTCTCCTAATTATGTGTGTGGGTGAAACATCTTGAACAACCTAGAATCCAATGCTATATTTTGATTTTTAATACTCAAAACCATGCAAAATTTGAATTTGTTTAATTGTATTTGGTTCTAAGGAATAATTTAGGGATACTCTTTGAAATTTTGAGATGTGTGTATGCCTTTTGATAATGCTTCAAGATAGTGCTAGGTGATTCTCAACTTTTTTAATATTTTTGAAAATTTTAATAATATTATGGGTGATTTTTATTTATAGATGTCTCTTCTTGAATTTATTTCTATGATTGACCCATGAAATATGGTTAGGATTACCTAATGGAGACTTCCCAATTTGAAAAATAACCATTGAGGTACTTTAGACACTATCAATAGAGGGATACACCTACAGTAACCAACATTGTTTGGGTTTACTAGTGTTATCCTGAAAGTGAAAAAGAAGGATTTGAAATATAGAGAATGCATATTTAAGATTTGAAAGGGTTATTTTATAGACTAAACTAACCTTGATTAAATATGTATGGTGAATAAAGGTGGCTAAGACAATAGATGGGTAGACTAATAGAGGGAAAGTGTGCTCACGATTCAAATATATGTGCATTGTCTAAATGTATTAAAGTAAGTCGAATTTGATGTTCTAAAGTTCCAAATACCAAATGTAAATGTTTATAGATGACCCTTTTAATCTAGCATTAAAAATTCTAAATTAAAAGGATAAAAGAAGTAAGGTTCTTACTTTCTATAGTCATGATTGGTGTTGATAGGTTTAACCAAAATGTATCATTTGATTCAAGTGAAACCTATGATAAACATGTATAAATTAATGTCATCTCATAATAATACATTTTAAATAACCTAAATAATTGAAAAACTTAAAATTAAAAAGATAAAGAATGAATACACTTGATAGTATGCAAACTGATCTATTACTTGTTGAACTTGATTGGAGAATATCATGGGATGAATAGGCCCCAAGGAGATGTAACTCTTATAATTGTTGTGTGAGGATCATAAATGCCTCACTTTATCTATGAGAAGGTAGTGATTTTATAAGTTAAGAGATGAAATAACCTCAATAACACTACCCTAGGTATCAAAATAAACCTTTTTTGGAACCCTAAAATCATGTTCATATGTAAAAGGACCAACTAATGCAAATGGATATAAACCCAAATTAATTACATATTACCATCATTCCCCACTGATCCTCAATAAAAAGAAGTATAAAAAGTGTTTTCATAAACATATTCCATGCCCTATATAATCCTTTTATCCCTCAAACTGATGTAGAATGTCAAAATATATCCCAAAATATCACATCTTAAATTTTCCTCACAATCATGTAGAATATGTCTCAATCTATTCAATTTGACCCATATGAACCATATAATTTATCTCAAATTGTGAAATGCTCCATCTAACATAGCTTAAATCTCTGGAACAAGATCTTTGTATTACATGTTTTGATATGAAAGATGAAGCTTATGAATCACTCATCTCGAAAGAAATAGTTATGTACAACATGTGTTCTATAGAAAAAGTATAATCCCATAAAGTTCATATATAAGCATGATAAGATATGTCCTCATAGAAATATTTTGAACATTGAAATAATGTATAAAATTTGTATTTTAACGTAAGGGTATTTTTTTTGTAACACACAAGATATATAATCATGAGAATTATTTTGTAGAAGTAATTGTCATATTTAACTAGATATGTCATTAAAACATATCGTATTAATAATCATAATAAATGTCTGATATGAATTATGGAAACACCAAATATAAGTATATACATAAGATATAAATATTTATGATAGAAATCATGGCACTAAGCATACATTAACAGTTATTTAAACATGCACACACACAATATCATAGTAAATAATCCATAATCACAAACATCCTAATCAAGAACCAAACAAACATAAAGACATGAATCAAATATACCCTAACACTTAAATGACATAGAATAGAAAATCCTCTAACACAATTGACACATGACACAATAAGAGATAGTCGATATACACATGTAATATAGAATACAACAATGATCAAGTAATGTCACAATCATCAAAATCAAAAAAAAAAAAAAAAGTGTAGACACCTAAAGTTGGTATTAGACACTTGGAACCTACATTTGAGGAATGAAATGCCATCATTTTTAATGATACTATTCCACATTTTAGAGTCAAATATTATACAACATGTGTTTAGTCCATTTTCTTACTACTAGTATTCATGTGTCTACACCTATGGCTATGTAAGTGATGACCACACATGGTGTGGGGGAAACACAAGTTAATCCTCATATTTCTATGGCTATTCTTATGTAGTATAATTTTTTACTCCTAAGATTGCCACTCATGTGATATCATTTATTGCCAATCAATCTCCTATGTCAACTAATCAAGATCTTATAAAAATCTTCTCAATATTCAATCAAGGTTCTTTAATAGAAAAAGGTTCTATTGATGATGAAAATTATTTCATCAACTAATAAACCCTTTCACCTATTGTGAAGGTTAAGTTGGAATCATATCAGTCTAATAGTAAGGTTCTTAAATGTTTAATTACAATCTTAAAGATGCGAGGGGTTTTTAAATGTTCTAAGAAATACCAAATAAGTTATTAAAAATAACATATTAGATTATAATTTTAGAAATTCATTTATCAAATAATTAATCAATTTAAAAATCTATGTGTAATTTATTCTATTCGATAGAGAAGGTCTATGATCAAGATAATCTTTTGAAGGAAATAAATATGATTCAATAATATAATATATTCTCAAAGTAATATCTTGTTGATGTAATAACTTCTAAATAACATAAAAATAATTTGTTGTAATAACTTCCAAATAACATAGAGAGAATAAACCAAAAGTAGAAAGATAAAATAAGTTGAGAAGTAAATTATTTTATAAATAGATCTTCCATAAGGCAGGAAACTAGACATAACTCAACAAATTAAGATAAAACAAACAAGACAACAACCAACTAAATAAAAGAGAACAAATTAATTAAGAAAAAGTAAAATTATTAAATCTAAACTAAAATAGAACAAAACAAACTAATTTAAAACTTAATTAAACTAAAAGCTGAACTAATCTAAATTTAACTAAATCTAACTCTAAACTATTAAATAAAGAAAAATAATCTAAGAAACTTAATTTAAAATCAAAATAGAAATAAACAATAAGTTAATATGAAAAATCAAAAGTAAATTATGTTAAAGATTAAATAAAATAGAAAAGAAATCAAATCAATTAGAGTTAAACTAAAATAAGATTAAACTAAATTAGAAATCAAAGTCAAAATAAAGTATAATATAGAAAAAAATATGTGAATCTCAATAAAAAAGAGTCATCTTAGCAAAATAGATCAATTTTATTTGAGAAAGCAACATCTTATTTATAAAATATCTTAAAAATATAACTTTTAAAATCAATTATATCAATGAAGTATCACAAACAATGATGTTTTCATCATTATTTAGGTTGACTACTCAGATTCTATACATAGGACTACAAGAAGCAATCATCAAAAGATAAAAACTTGATAAACTTCAAATAATCTGTTATAAATGATAATATAAAATTGGATATACCTGTATTACCTAAAAAATATACTCAACCGTCATAGAAATTACCATTGATCTATCTGTAAAAGTCATAATATCTTTTAAAGTTGTATAGAAGAGAGAGATAAATGATTGACTTTACAATGTATAAGTCTTCAATCCCTGTTTTGTTCCTCCTTCAAATGAATCTTTGATATCCTTTTATATTTTAAATTTAGTTGGAAAAGAATTTATAATTAACATTAATTATTTACTTGTTTACTTAAATAATTGACTTTTAAAAGTCAATTAATATAGATAGTTATTAGTTAAGATTTATTTAAGACTAAAAATTCTTAAGAGATCAAATATTAGAATATAGACCAAGAATTTCATAACGGGTGATGACCTTATAATCAATTCATAATAAAATAAAATAACATATTTTAATAAATAATTAGATAAATAAAATTATAATGATATCATTATCTATATTAATCTCATAACGCATATTATCAAATTACTTAAATATATTATATATATCTAATGAAGTCTACCGTACTTTTAAAATATCATAACCAAAGTATCAAAATATGATAATCAAAGTATCGAAATTTAAAAGTAACTTAAATTTGGTTAACTTTAAAGTTGAACTTAAAAATCAAAATGTATATTTATGATGATTAAGAATCATCAAAATCAAATATAACCTCAATTATAGGTTCACCTCTTTCATTGAAACACTCATTGTATTTCATTTCAATTGTAAGAAACTAAACTAGTTTCATTCCCAAATCACTTTCAAAAACATTCACCACTAATTTGATCCACTTCATAACTCTGACTTTAGTTGGATTATTTGATTCATTATGGCTATTTGAATGCTTCTTGGAAGAAGTTGGATGAATAACAAGAAGTGGTTTTTCTAGACTTAGCTTTTTACACCTTGTAATAGCCTCTTTTAAAATTAACTTCTAACACCTTATAATAGGATCTTTCTAAGATGGTGTGGGTTCTTCAGAACAAGAAGGAAAGGCAAAATTGACAAAATTCTTAGTATGGGCTATCTCATTATCTAGTTGAGTTAGTTCATTAACATGGTGGACTCTTTCTAGGGTAAGTGACTGAATAGGTAATTGGTTTAGATTATTTTACAAGTGATGAAAAAACTGCTATGAGACTAAGATATGGATCCAAACTTATGACCATAAAATCCTCTATTACCCCTATGGTTTGTAGTATTAAATATTAAATCATTCAAGACATTCTAGAATTCAAGGTTAGTGGAATCAAAATGGATTAATATTTTGGATCCCCTACTGGCATACCTAGGGCCAAACCTTTTAGCCCTAAAACCCCCTCTAGAAAATTATCTATTGGGTGCTTCTTGATTCATATTTTTAGAAATTTGATTTCTTCTCCAACCTCTATTATCATTATCTCTACTTGAACCTAGTTGGTCCCAACCTAACATTGTATATCCAGTTTAAAATATATTCAATAGTTGATTATTATATGACTAAAAATCAACATGAATAGATCAAATATGAAACAATATAACCACTATAATTTCAATATAATAAAATCTTAGTAACTTAGAAAAAAAATTATTATCAAAAAATGATCATTGAACTATTTATTGATTGAAACTCAACTAAAATATTCCAACTGAAACCCTAAAAATAAAATTATATTCACATAATTTTATTTTCATAATATTATGCCATATTTATTTGCATTTTATTTTTACTGTGTAAATATAATCTCAAAATATGTCATTATCAAAATAAACCAGTTCAAAATAATTGAAAAAAATATTTCCACAAAAGTCTTATTTATGTCATTATAAACTGCATGTTTTTTCAAACTGCAGAGAATCTAAAACTTTTAAAAATCTTTCACAAATATAAACTTTGACAATATCATATCCTTTTCAAGTCATAATTATAAATTGAAAATTGACTATTCATGACTTTATGAAATTATCAACATCTTTATTGTATCAAAAAAATTACTAATTGAAACCCTAATAATATCTCATAAACATATTCTGGTAGAACCCTCTTATCATTGTTATTACTGTCTAAATGTCATCTTAAAAATATATAATACATGTGTATTTCCCAAAACTGTAATTTAAATGCATTCTTCTAAGGAAATCCATAAAAAAAATTCAATTGAAACTTTTCACATAGAATTTTTTTTTTGATATAATTATATTTATTTCAAATCATTATGTCAAAACTAAAATAACTTATCACAACATCTCAAAACTATCAATCATTTTAATATCTTCAAATCTGACTTCAAAATAAATACCCAAAATGTCTATGTTGAAATGTTTCCAAAACAAATTCTTCACGATAGATGAGAAATACATTGAACCCATGCATATTTTCATAAACAAACAAATTTCATATTTATACCGAAACCTTAAGTCTCAACAAAACTTTTAAATATAAACTATCATGCTTAAAAACATCATTATCAACCAACATAAAACCAAAACTAGAAAAATTACAAGCCCACAAATAATCTCCATTATCCTTCTCATAAGCAATTTAATCTCACTATTTTCCATAAAAATGATTATGCAAAGCTTGAATAACATTAAAATAACATGCATGTAATCAACACTTGATACAAAATTCAAATGCCTAGAATCTTAACCATGTCAATCTAAAAACTAAAAACCCAGAACAAAGAAAATCTCCACATTCATTTCAGAATTCCATGCTAAACTGACTATCATAGTATTTCATCAACCACCAAGATAAGCAAATTTATATAAAAATGAAAGCCATTTTATCATCAATACATAATACAAATAAATGATATGACAACCCAAAAAAAGTCCAAGATCTTTCAACTTTCCAAAACCATATATGTGGTGATTTAAATAAATGGTTTAAAATACCAAAACTTATCAAACCATGTAGACTAGAAACCATTGTTATATCTCCATTCAAACTTAAAAACCATTGAAATAACTAATTTTCTTCTTCAAAACTTATTCATTTCATCATTGACATACCTGTACAAGCTTTTTGCAAATTTTTCCATTTGAAACTTCTTGTCTACAACCTCCTAAAATCTATCCAACAGAGTGTTGCTTCCACGACAAGCTTGTAAAAATAACTAACCAAAATGAAAAAGAATGCTATTTGTAACCAAATCTTGAGCATTAACTGCATGTACCTACATGCACATTTTTTATTGACTCATCAAATCGAGGAAATAACTTAGTGTAATGCCCAAAATTTTACGTAGATAAAACTCATAAAAATACTAACAATTTTTTTTAATAAATTAAAAATACCAAGACTATATTACTCTCACAACTAAACTAAGTCTATATGTCACCACGTCAAATTAATTATGCTTTACTACAAAGGTTTCACTAACCAAACAAATAATTTAATTAGACATTGAAATCTGATTTCATAAAAGATAAGCTAAGTGATTAATAATCAATATTTTCAGATACAGTGTTTTAATAATTGTCATTTCCAACCAAATAATTAAAAGACACATTATAAAAATTAAAAAAGATGGACAATTATTTTTCAAAGAAGACGAATAATTATTTCAACTTATAAAAATGTGTTCATCTAAATAAGATAAATAATTCCAAATAATTAAATCCAAAAAGTGATTTTAATAAATTAGTCAATTAATAATTAAATTCAAAATTTAACATAAAATAAATCAACACATATTTATTCCATTTAAATTACTTACAGATAACAAAATTATCGAATTTCATTTATGGATTATTATTTATAATTTATCACTAAGAATTATATAAAAAAAATTATTTAATTATTAGTATAGGAAGATTAATCGTGAAACAATTAAATAAAATACATTTCAATTACAAGTTCAAAAGAAAATAATTAATTTCTAAAGATAAATTAAAACTAATTAATTAATATCATATAACCCACTAAAAATAACCCTAAATAAAATAGAGTAGTTAATATATTAATTTACTAAAGTTTTATTTACAAACAACTCTAGTAAATAAATAATACCCTTAATAAACTAAGTGAAAACGAAGAAAATAAACATAGATAAAAAAATTAACTAATTAATTAATTAGTTATTCTTATTCAAAAAGGCATAAGTAAATATAAAAAAAATTTGAAAGTTTTATCCCACTTGTATATGGAGGATTTAAAAGTAAATATAAAAATGAAAAAAACCTTTTAAATTTAAATTCAAATTGTTTTTTGATGAGGAATAAGTTGTCAAGTAAAAAGGTTCAACTTACCGGTGGTGGATTAAATCTCTACTTTAGGGTTGTTTCAATCTCATCCTTTGGATCTAGGTTTCCTTAAGGATGCCCTAAATCTTCTTTGTATACAGATAAAAATCATTTTTCAAGTATTTGCTCTCATTTCTCTTTTGAAGAAGATTTGAGAATGAAGAATCAAAGAGAGAATGTCAAAGATAAGAGAAACTCCTTACATATATATTCATTAATTTTATATATATATATATATATATATATATATATATATATATATCATTTATTAAAATAAGTATATTTTTTATTTATAAATCTGGGATAAAAATTCTCTCTATATTAAATTAAATCTTTAAAATCTTATATATAAAGTTTATATTATATCTATCTTAAATAAAAATAATTCATATCAAAATATATATTTATGTATATATAATTTGTATTATTATTAATTATATATATATATATATATATATATAATTATTATTTTCATTACTAGTGGGTATATATATATAAATTTATATATATCATTATGTTTGTATATATGTAAATATTTTAATTTTTTTCATTTTCATAATTATTTAATAAAATAAAGTGAATAATATTTAATGTATAAATTATTATTTTGTATAAATAAATTTGAGACAACAAATGTTTTATTTAAATATTAAAATATAAATGTTTATATTTATTCATTTGTATATTTATTTATTTATATATTTTTATAGATAAAATAATTTATTATTTCATGAATTTCTCTATATAAATATACAATGATATAAAATTATACTAATTTATTTTTATTTCTCTTATATATATATACACATACTTATATAGAATCTAAACAACTACAATAATTAATGATTCATTTTCTTATTATAATTAGTTAAAATACAACAACATAATTGGCAAACCCATAATCATATATGTGTACACTCAAAATGAATATTAATTGAATTTATGTTGTAAATAGTATTTTATATTTAACATAACTATAAATGTATGTACTCTTGAACTTAATAATTTTTATTTTTATTTTTCAAATAATCTACTATAAAAGAAGAAACATTCCACAACTAAATTATAATTTTTACATATCACTATGAGAAGGAGATGTATATGAAATATTTTCATTTAAGTATAATAATGTAATGAATCACACCTCTATCAAAACATACATGTGAGGGAGAGATAGAGGAAGTTTATCTACTTAATCTACTTATTTTATTTTAACCCATTTGTTAAAAAAGATGTAATACATATGAATGCTTGGATATGGCTTCCATTCTACCTCATTCTCAAGATTATCCATATATTATTTTGAATAACAGAAGGCATGACTTCATTATGATTCCATTAATCACATGAACATTTTAAGTCAAAACAATGCAATAGATTCAAAAAAACACATACACCAAGATGTAAAAGAGATGAGTTAAAAATCTACATAGGCACAAACATTGTCTCTTCGTACAAAAATTATGGGGAGTCCATCAAGGAACATGAGGTTACTAGCATATTCATAAAATATCAAAAATCTCACTTTACAAGAGGCATAATATGAGAGCTCTCACAATAACATGATGAATATTTACAAGTTAAAATAATCCAACAAATTAAGCAAGGTGTCAATATATCAAGTTCCAAGCTCCAAGTGAAATTTTACACAAAAGTTGAATAGTTCCAATCCATTCCTAAAAGCTTCAAAATAGACCAAAAAAAGGTGCTTGACCACCCATCCAATAGGCATCATCTGATGGGATCCTCAACTATTGAGGTCCATGCATAGCCTTCCCCAAGCCCAAGGGAAAGATGCATGCTATCAACTCCATATACATAGGTATAAAATATTTCAAATATTACAAAAAAAGTGCCAAAATGCACAATAAGAAATTAAGGAAAATAAAGCAAGAGAACATAAGTCACATGGAAGACACCAAGATTTCATTAGGGAAAGAAAAAAGGCTTTCTCTTTCTTTGTTACATAAGTTCATCAATATACACAAGGGCTTCCACGCCAAATATGAAAGTTTTTATCAAGCATTGATCTTTCTCTTTAGATCTTCTAGTGTAAGGCTGCTCCCAACCCACTACCAACATTTGAACAAGAAAAAAGGAAGAACATGGCAACAATACAAGAATAAAAAATCAAGAATAAAATCTTAAATCAAGGGCCTCAAATCCATTCAAAACTCTAATACATTTTTCATAAGAAATATTTATTCAAAAAAACAAGAGAAGAGAGAGAGCATTTAAACATAAGAAAAACACAAGTAAAAGACTTACCTCAACCAAAGCTCTACTCAAAATTTTCTCCAATCTTTTTTTTTCCTAACTCCAAGCTCTCTTCCCACCCAAAAATGCATGAAACCAAAAAGATCCACCCCCAATTTCTTAAAGAGAGAAGGCAACAAAATCTAGAGCCAATAGGGAAATGATACTTGTCCATTCTCATCCCAAGGATGTGACCAAATTTCAAGAAACTCTCTTACAATCTCATAAATGCACTTACACACCTACATAGGAGTTCCTTGCACAAAACACATAAAATACAACTCACTTGTACTAAGTAAAAGCTTTCTTGTGGAGATGAAAATAGAAGTCATAAATAAACCCTTTTTCATGACCAAAAAGTGGTCAAAAGGCCTTAAAAACCCCTCCTACCCAATGGCTATGGGTATAGGCCTAAAAGAGACTTGTGAGACAAGCTTTACTTTTCCAAAACTCAATGCAAAAATTGGGTGTAAGACAAATTTCGAGATTAGACACATGGATTGTGTTTTTTTGGGGTCAACACAACTCCTGGTCAAGGTTAACTAACCTCATAGAGATCAGCATAAGTTTAGGGTAATTTAATTAGGAAGGAGGATTAGGATAAAAAAATCTTAATGAAAGATAATAAAAGTATAAATAAGGGATACAAAATTAGTTTGATTAACAATTTAAAACAAAATGATTGGTATAAGGTTAAAAGTTGGGGTGATTTCAGTGGTGCATATGGTCTGTCAAGGCATGTCTGAGTCCCTCGTAATCCTAATTTTAGTCTCCTGTAATTTTCACACTCAATATAATATCAAATATATCTAATAAAATAATTGATATCTAAATGATATGCACATATATAATATAACTATTAATATAAGAATGTCACAACACTGAATCATAATTTTTGGTTAGTTCAATATAATCAATTATAAGTCAAAATGAATCACCGTGTTATTCAACATCAAAATCCAAATAAAACATATATCCACTCAAATCAATTACACTAAGTAATTATGCATCCAAATGAGGTTTTATGAACTAGCTACTAAGGTACATACCGATACTCTTATAAAGTCCCTTACATATACATTGAGATCATCAAATATACCAAAACATATAATATGAAATAATTAGGATAACATCAAATATCACACATCAAATTTTATACACATATAAGGGTCACCACAAATGATAAATGGATCAAGACAATTAGATTCATAGGTTTGACATAAGGGGTATTACACTTAGCAAACCATTAATCTACTTAGCAACATCGTCAAATTTAGTCATGGCTATGATACTTTCCAAAACCAAAACTAATTTCCATAAAAAAAGGTATGTACGCATTACATTAAAGTCCATTTAATTGAATATGATCTCACCAAGATCTCTAAGCATCCATTATGCATTGCATTTACTCAACCTACCAACTAGCTTGCCACAAAGACTACCAACTAGATTGCTAAAACATCAACTTGTCATCTAAAAAACTTGAATCATTAAATGATATGAACTTTATAACTTTGTCCAATATCGACATTGTTTATTTAAAATTGACCTTAGAAATGAACCATTACCTTATGCTAAGTCTTTGTGCCTCGAAATGCCAATATTCACATATTTAATTTACTAATAAACTTTTACAATAAAATCCATTCATGACCATTTAGAGTCTTTGAATGAGTTTCATAACCCTCGATGAGTATTAACAATAGGATAGTGTATATATTTTAAAACTTAGGGCCACCTTAGGATAATTAATAATCCTTAAGAAATATTTTTATTCAACTTTATTTATGTCACCATTTGCATAATGTCAACCATATTTGTAATTAAATTCCAATCAATCTGATAAATTCATATAAAGTGCATAGTCAAATTTCAAATGTAGATGATGATAAATGAAATAATGTATTTAATTTTATATAACCATAACATGTATTATCTTTCTCAAACTAAAATAATGTAACAATCATTACAATCTGATCAAACTTTCAACTAAAACTATAACTGAACACAAACACTTAAGAAATGATAAATATATATATGCAAATTTTATCCATTCATCCACTTATGTTTTTTGAAACCAATTTAATATAGATGTGAATTCATAAACCAATCATCATAAACTTATTTGATTGAAAATATGCATTTCAATATACTACTAATTTACTTAGGTCTCCAATCATAGTTTTAAACTTTATGACTAGGTCATCTCTATGGTAGATAGGAGTATTATTTTGAAAAAATTGAAGGGGTTGAAAAATCAGCATAACACTAATGACTTTGCTAGTCAATTTTGAATAATTAAAGTGAGTAACAATAAAATTACCTATTATTAGATACATAATATTGAGAATATGATCCAATTAAATTATTTTTTAAGAAGCTATACATGAATATCTTTATAATGAATTTTAATAAGGGATGGATGTTAGGCTAGTGTGGCATGAAGAAAGAGAATGATATAGTAGGTAAGTTTTGTATACACATAATATTTTTAAATTTTATCATATATTGATGCTTTACATCTTGTAAGAACCTATCAAGACTCAATCTCTCTGAGTGCACACTCTAACAGGTACACTAAGAAAGGGGTGGGCAGACGTTTGGTGTTATTTTTAGAAAATTGAAGGGGTGTGAAAAATAGGCATAACACTAACAACTTTGTTGGTCAATTTTGCATAATAAAAGTGAGTAACAATCAAATTGTCTATTATTAGAAACATAATCTTGAGAGTATGATCCAAGTAAATTATTTCTCAATAAGCTATACACGAACCCCTTTATAATGAATTTTAATAAGGGATGAGATGTTAGGCTAGTGTGGTATGAAGAAAGAGAATGATATAATAGTTAAGTTCTATATACACCATATTTTTAATCTTTATCATATACTAGTGTTTTACATATTTTAAGAACCCATTGAGACTCAATTTCTCTGAGTGCACACTCTAAGGGGTACACTAAGAAAAGGGTGGGAAGACCTTTGGTGTTTCACAAGATTCTTGTTCCTTTTTGCCGCATTATCACCAATCCAACTAGATCTCAAAACCATTCCCTAAGCTAATTCTCCTCCTTTGAGTATTCCTCTAGTATTTTCCTCTTTCATTCCTCATTTTCTTATTTTAAACTCATTTTTGGACTATTGGTTGTACTAGGTAGACCTAGTATAGTTTAGGGGTATTCATTACTTTTTTAGCTTATTAGCCCTTTGGCTGACCTAACTTAGACTTGGTAAATTGTCTTTGAAAACACACTGGGTTGACTGGGTCAACCCTATAAAACCAATGTTTCGAGAAGTATTTAAGATAAGAACCACCTATATAGACAATATCATTTTGGTCTTTATTCATATGTGCAGTCAAGAGTTATTATTTGATTGCACTTCTTCACAATCTTTTCTTCCACCATTCTACTTGAGGAGACTTAGCTTAGTTTTCTTATTTGGAGAATCTAGTCTTATGGATAAGTCTTGGATGATTTGGCTTTTCTTAGTTATCCTTACAAACCACAACAACCTCTTTTGAATAACCTTTCTCCAAGGGAGAGATTGTGTCTCAATGGGTTCACATTCAGCTAAGTATATTCTAACTTTGTTCTCCTCCTTTTTAATAAATATAAGTAGCATACGTGTTGGCTCAAATAATATTATCTTTCATATTTTATATATTAGAGTATTACTCATACTTAATTTAATTAAAATTCCCTATATATGTTTGTTTTATTACTTCTAACCCCTACTTTGTGCCACAAGCTTTGGTGTGCACTAGATTAGATTTTACTTTTCTGTTATTAGAATAGAAGTGAGCATTTTAAACCTTAGGACTCCATTAGGGTTATTTTGTTATTATGTTAGACTGTACACTTTGAAACCCATCCTAACATGATGTGTTGTGACAAGTGATATAAGTGATTCCCTGATTGGGTCTAGCAGATCCCTATATTGGTCATGCTCCCTCTTAAAAAGTATATCCCAATCAGAAGTGTAGGTGCATTCTATCTTATCTGATCTAGGATTTATTCATAGACATGAAACATTTTTGATTTCATATATTTTGGAGAACCCAACATGAACTAACCCTTGCATAATTTGTTCACTTTTTCCTTCATTTATTTCATTTATTTTGTTTATCATTTTGATCATATATTTTTGACATATTGGATCGATTCTGTTGACCCAAATTTTTATCTCCCTGTGTAGGTTGTAAGAACAAGAAACTAGATCAATCTAGTCGATCCAATACATATTTTTAGCCTTTTAGACACCTAGTTCATCCTATTAGATTGACCTAGTCAACCCCTTATAGTTTCAACACTTTTTAGTAGGTTCCTATACTGCTTGATCAAATTTGTCGACACAATTTTTAGGTTTCTCAAGCATATTTCTAGATTCTAGACCAACAATATTTTTCATTACATCTCTAATCCACCAAGGTTATTTTCTACTTCTTTGTTTCTTTATTTTCTATCTTTCATTTCATAGTTTATAGTCTTCAAAACTGCCCTTGCATAGTCAATTGGATCGACATTGTCAACCTAGTTTTGTGTTCTATGTGCTATCTAAAATAACTGGATCGACATTATTGATCCAGTTCATTTTTAGACTTTGCTTCCATAGTATATATTTGACCATGTCAACTCTATTTTGTGTTTTTTTCATATAGTGTCAACACTATACCTTGTTTCAAAGTTGGAATTAACCTTATATCTACTAGTAATTAGCTCACAAATTTCTTTTCTTGTTGCTTACATGCTTAGAATATTTTACATAGTTTAATTAGGTAATTTTTAATTTATCACTTAGTATCACTATTTCTATTTTATGCACACATAGCCAAATCACAAAACATAAACAAGTACTTTAAAATTTTGTCTATCCTAGGCCAACCTACTTGGATTTCATCACCAAGGGGGAAATTGACTTAATGCTTTGGTCAAGTATAAAGCATGGTTAATGGTATATTTTGGTTAATTACCTGACACCCTTATTACTATGATGTGTGAAATGAGGGGGTAGGTCCCAATACCAATCATATATCATTGCCACTATAGTCCCTTGCAACCCAAACTACCTAAAACCATCTTTAGATTTCTACCTAGTACCTTGCTTATAGCCAAATTCTAATAACATTTAAAATCATTCTTAATAAACTAATAAACAATCAGGTTAACCAATTAGTTAGTTTTACTTTTCAATTTGTTTGATTTATATTTATTTAATTGTGTGTGCAAAAAATTTCATTAGCCAGCATTACTACAAGGTTTTGTTTTATGTGCCTCAATTGGATTGACTAGTGTTAATCTAATTGATTATTTGTTTCCTTTCAGCTCTTACTTTCCTAGATTAGCTACAAAAATTGTCTTATTTCAATTTATAACTTGTTATCATCCTTCTCTTTCTCCCTGTCTTTTGTACTGGATCAACCTAGTCAACCCTATACAGTCTACAACTCCTTTTCCATCTTTTTCTTGCCTCTTTTCACTATACCAGATTGACCCTATCGACAATGTATAGTTTACAAACCCTATTTTATGTACTAGATTGATCTAGTCAACCCTATACTATTTTTTTCTTTCCATATTTTTCAATCTAATTCCTTATCCTTCCAATTTTGTATTCTATTCATCTCTCTTCAATCAGAATGAATCCCCTATCAAAATCTTCTTGGATAACTTGAATCCATTTAGGTACTATATGGGATGTTCATTTCTTCCTCTCTTTTCCTCCCAAGAGCACCATCACTCTTGGGTCACCTCTTCTCCTCCTTCATCTATGAACTACAATATGGTGAAAATAACACCTCGAAATGAATTTGATGGATCTGATCCTTTCTATACTTACCAAGAAACTTCTCATAATCTTCAAACTAGTGTGGGAGTGATTGATGCAAATTTACTTAACAATCCCACTAATCATTCTTCTATAAATCCTCTCCCTAGTACTAATATGTGGAGTTCTCCTACAAACACCAACCCACATCCTAATACAACCCAAATTTTAGCTCAAGTCATTCAATAAATATACATTATGCAAAATTCTAATACTAACCAAATGATGCAACTTCAACAACACTTAATCAACATGGCTAATCAACCTCCAACTATTCATCCTCAAACTAATCCTAATTATATTCCTCCACCTCTTAGGGATGCCTTGGATAACATTATTCCTCAACCCATAATGAATAAAAATATGCTTCAAACCATTCAAAATGAGCCTTTAGATCCCTTCATTATTTTCATTAATATTGGTAACATGTATCCAACTATCAAATATGATGGGAATAAGGACCCTACCTCATTTCTTAAAGCCTTTGGCAACCTTTAAAAAGAGTGGATCCAAACTAATACTTTTGACACTACTAAACTCTTAGTCAAAACTTTCACTGATGATGTATTAGAATGGTATAATCAACTACCCCAACATTCTATTTGGAAACTTGAAGATTTAGTTAATCCTTTGGTTAGAAAGTTTAACCACAATGATCTTCCCAAAAATTGTCTTATCCACTTTATCAATGCTAAGCAATATCCAATTGAATTAGCTCATGACTTTATCAAAAAATGGAAATATTTATCTCATAAAGTTGATCATAACATGAATGATGATAACTTATTCAAACTCTTTATCATGGATTTAACTCCTACTCTCCAATATAAGGTTCAACCTTTGCTCCGCAAACACTTAATGAAGCTCTTGATCAAGCTAAGCATCAATATTTTCTTATAAAGCATTCAAAACTAATCCTAAACTTCTTAAAGGATATTTCCAAACATCTAATTCTATCACTAGTAGTTCTTTGTGAAACAAACAAGGAGTTGCCAAGACTAGTATTCCTTCACCTTCTCATTCACCTCTTTCAGTTCATCAAATGAAACAATTTTTACTACCCTTGAAACCTTTCATTTATCCCAATGCTCCTCCTAAGTGGTATGACCCTAATATATTTTGTTGGTTCCATGCCAACATTGGGCATTCTCATGAATCTTGTAGAGGGATCAATAATTTTGTTGTCTCTTATATGCTTGGTGATTCATTTAATCATGAAGCTATGATCAATCTTCATCGTCAAGAATACACTGTTTCTTCCCCAAAATGACAAACTTTTAAAGCTTCTACCTCCAATAACCAAAAATATTTTTTTAATAATCAAGCAAATGTCAAGGATGTTTGTGCCATCGATGTCAATTATGATCAATACTATAACAAATCTTAATATGTCAAAATTATTAAGGTCAATTATCATCATATATTGGCTCACAAATATCCCATTACCATGCCTAAAAATCCATCTTTAGAAGAAAAAATTATTAAAGATACTACCATCACCAATGTTGTTTCAGAAGCACCTGAGGAACAACTTCCTCCTTTCGATCCTCCAATCACATATATACCTTTCAACACTAATTTACCTTCTAAAACACATGCTAGTTATTCTAAATCTCATTGGAATTTCCTTGAATAACTCAACTCTATTCCTTGTAAGATTACTCTTATGGAGTTGGTTTGCACTTCATCCTATCATCGTAAATTTCTTATGCAATAACTTCAGGAAATTGAAAATCCATCCTCCATAGATGAAGAACCACCTTTTCTTGATTCTCAACCTACTAATGTCAACACCATTGAAACCTTGTGTCCCTCTTCCAAACCTTCTATTGAATTCCTTGAAGAGGACATGATTAACAATGAAATTCTTTTTCATTTCAATGATCCACCACTCTTTATTAAAATATCCATTAATACCACTCTTATTCCAAAAGTCTTAGTTGATGAAGGCTCTGGTATTAATGTGACATCCTTGTGGCTTATACAACAACTTGGTTACAACAAATATCATCTTAATAAAACTCATCTTACTTGTCATGGTTTTGATCAAATTAATCAAAATCCACTTAGTTGTATCTGACTTCCATTAACCATAGGACCAAAGACCATTTGAACCAAGCTTATGGTTCTTGATCTCCCTTTATCTTACAATATCCTTCTTTGTCATCCATGGACCCATCAAATGTGAGATATTTCTTATTCTAGTAGTCAATGTATTAAATTCTTACATAATGGAAAATGGTAAAAGCATGAAGTTGATCCCAATCTATGGAGCATTTAGCTTCCTAATCCTAAACCTCAATATTGTATTCCTACAAATCTTAAGATTAACAATGTTCTTTTACCTAAGTTCATCAATATGAGTCCTAATCTACACATTAATCTTCTAGATTTCAATGATGATGAGCCCAATTAATGGTAACACACTTTAAATACTACCAAGTTACCTCTATATATCTCACAATGGCTTCCTCCCTCTATATTACCATGAGACTATAGTGTTCCTCTTATTGATGAGATTACCAAATTTCCCCCTCCATGCAATGCTCAAGATCCTTCTTTACTAGAATATGCCTTCACTTGTAATGATTTTGGAGTGGATAAATTATTTCAAGATCCTCTCATCATGTATCCTTGTATATTTAACAATATTGTGATTTCACCTTCTAAAACTCCCCCCAATTCTCAAGCTTGTACAATTTCTCTAACATATGATGATAAATATATCATGGCCCAAGCTCAATCTAGAGATTTTGATGTCCAACTTTACTATAAAACTTTATCCCAAATTCATGCTTTTAATTGAGATGTGCATACCATTTCTATAGATCAAACCTTATATCTTGAGGGTCATGTGCCTGCCATCAATCCTCCTCTTATTGATACTCTTTGGATGGTAAAATAAATTATGCCTTCCAAACATCTAGAAGTTCTTACACCTTTGAATCCAATCATTCCATCAGATCCTTCTCTCATCATTTAATCGATCGATATACCCGTCTCTTATATTCCATCTACTTCTTCTACTCTTGATATTATGTTTGATGCCAAGGCAACCAATGTCTATCAGATTCAATCTAAATATGATGACCATGGTAATTAAATTATTGATTTTGAAGTAGATGTCAAATATTATTATCTTCTTCCTACCTTGCCTAGTGATGAAGCTATTCTTGAGTTAATCCATGCTTGGGAACCTCAACTTCCTTGGCAGCATCATAATCTTGGAAATTTCAAATCTAAAACTCCTTATTTAAACAACTTCATTGCTTGAATTTATCTTAAAACAAATCCAATTTCAGCCTTTCATAAAGCACCATATCACTTTTAAGATGGTAATGCCATGCTTATTGAAGAAACCAATCACATCGAATATCATACCCCATCTTGTCCTCGACTGATTACAATTTATTAAGAGCTTTCACCTATGAAATATGATAACTTTAGGTTATTCTTTGACAAATATCATGAAGCTTTCACTTGGTCCTACGAGGACATGCTTAGCATTGACCCTAGCCTTTTGGTGCATAACATCATTATTTATCCTGATGCCAAGCTTGTGTATCAAAAATAGAGAAAATTTATGTCTGAAGTTTCAACCTCATGCTATAAGGAAATCATCAAATTAATCAATATTAAATTTATCAAACTAGTAAATTATTTTGAATAGGTGTCCAACATTGGTCCCATTCAGAAGAAATTCACTATGTCTACTCACATTTATATTGATTTCCATTATCTTAATCTTGCTTGTCCGAAGGACAACTTCCCCTTACCTTTAATAGATGCCATCGTCAATTCCATGGCTGGTTACAAATTGTTATCTCTTATGGATGGTTTCTCGAGATATAATTAAATTCATATCACTCCCAAAGACCAACATAAGACTAATTTCACCATATAATGGGGCACTTATTGCTATTTCAAAATTCCCTTTGATCTCAATAATGCTAGATCCACCTACCAATATAAAATGACACATCCCTCACGATCTCATTCACAAAATTGTTAAAATGTATGTGGATGATTTTATTGATAAATCTTAACATTGTAAAAACCATCTTTCTGATCTTATTATCATATTTTATCATCTCTTTAAATATAAAGTTAGATTTAATCCTTGTAAATGTGTATTTAGAGTCACATATAGTAATTTTTAGGATTCTTTGTCTCTCTCCATGGCATTGATGTTGATCCTACCAAAATTAGTGCTATCATCAACATGCCTATTCCTCATTCTATTCCTAACATTTGTATTTATTTATACAATATTTGAGAAATTAGATGATTCATCCTCAAAATGGCATATCAAATTCACTTTGTCAATTCCCTTATCAATAAAATTACTTCTTTAGAATGGATAGATCCATGTCAAATTTTTTTTGATAACATGAAAGAATCATTGCTTCATCCACCTACACTTCATCCTCTTTCCAATGATAAACCTTTGATTCTATATACTTCTTCTGCACCTATTTTAGTTGGGGCAATGCTCTCCCAACAAGATTATATGGGAAGAGAGTATGTTATCTAATACATTAGTTGAGGCCTCATTGATTATGAAACATGTTATACCAAATTGAGCATGATTGCCTCACCATCTATTTTGTAGATGAAAATCTTAGTCACTATATGCTTTACCAAATAATTATGTAATTGTTCATTCTGACCCTCTTCATCATTTCTTCTCCAAATCCTTTCTTCCTAGATCTAGAATTGGCAAATGGATGATCCTCCTTATAGAATTCGATGTTCACATCATCACTCAAAAAGTTGTTAAAGGGCAAGTCATAGCTGACCAACTTGTTGTAGCTCCCATTCTGGCCACTTCTTCCCTTCAAAATCAAGTTATCTCTGTCAAAGATTATTTTCATATCTTTACCATTGATCTTGAAGCTAATCATCTTGAAGAATCTTCTACTCCCTTCGAGAATACTAAACCAAAAGTAGTTATCGAGGAGCTCCCTAAAATCAATGTTGACTTGCATGAGGATACTTGGACCCTTCACTTTGATGGTGTTAAATGCCTTCAAGGAGCTGGGGTTGGTTGCATTCTCACAAGTCCTCTTAGTAAAATCATTTTTTTAGCTTTTTGTTTCACCTTTGATGTCACCAATAATATGGTTGAGTATGAAGCTCTTATCTTAGGCATGTGATTTGATCCTGATTTAGACATTCGATACCTTCATGCTTTAGGTGATTCTTAACTTATTTACCGTCAAGTTAAAGGTGACTATTAATGTAAAATGAGAACCTTATTATCTATCATCAAATTGCAACCACTCTTGCTAAGGATTTTATCTCTTTCACTATTGAGCCTATTCCTAGAGATCAAAATTATATTTCTGACTCTCTTGCCTCTTCAACTTCTCTATTTCATCCACATCAAGTTCTTTTTTATCCTTATTTTCTTATATAGATAAGAAAATCTTCATATTCAACTCAACCACTAGATTCTCTTATTTTTCATATTGAGGCTATTATAATTAGACAAAGCCCTTGATATAAAGAAATCATTCAATTATTATAAAACCAAACTTATCCTCCTAATGTAGACTCTCATGAAAATACATACATTTGTAAATAAGATTTCAAGTATGTATTTAGACACAACATCATTTACTATCATATTGCTGAAGGTACCTTGCTCATTGTGTTATACAAGTGAGGTCTTTCCTCTTGTTGAACAAGCACATAGTGGCATTTATGGTGGTCACTATAGTGGACATGCTATAGCATGTAAATGCCTATGTATGGGTTACTTTTGGCCTACTCTTGAAAAGGATGTAATTGAATATGCTAAAAAATACACTCCTTATTAGCTTCAAAATAATCTTATCCATTCACCTCCTTATGAGATTAAAACTATCGAGTCTTTCTAGCAATTTTCCACATGGATATTTGATCTCATTAGTAAACTTCCTTGCTCTCAAGATGGTCATGTTTTATCATCACTGCTACTAAATATTTTACTAAATGGGTAGAATACATGCCTCTCATTAACGTCACTAGTCCTACCATTTTCAAATTTATTCTTAACCAAATTATTTTCCACTTTAGCATTCCCCATACCATCATTTTTTATAATGGTGGTAATTTAAAAAATAAACATGTTAAACAACTTTACAACAAATTCAAGATCAATCACAAGTTTTCCATGCCTTATCATCCATAATGAAATGGTCACGTTGAGGCCACCAATAAAATTCTCAACAAAATTATCCAAAATAAAATTCATGAAACCTACATGAATTGGCATATTCATCTTTACCCTATACTTTGGGATTATTATACTATCATAATCCCTACCACTGGGGTAACTCCATTTTCTCTAGTATATGGTTTTGAGTCAGTTCTTCCTTTAGAATTTGAGCTTCCCTCTCTTTGTATATCTCTTCATGGAATTATTCTTGATGAAGAATTACGTGAAGCTCCCCTTCATTCCCTTTATCTCCTTGATGAACGTCGTCTTTCTACCTTACAACATAACCACCAATATAAGGCTCGCATCACTCGACAACATAAAAAACATGTTAAAATATGCACTTTTAATATTGGTGATCTTGCCTTTAAATTATATTACACCCATGATAAAGAAATTAAATACGCCCAAAAATGATGGGGCCCATATTTAGTTAAAGACATTATTGGTCTAAGCACTTACCATCTTCAAACCAATCAAGGCCATGTTTTCAAAGATCCCACCAATGCTCAATTCCTTAAAAATTACTTTGCCTAAACATTTACTTCTTGTCATATTTTCTATCTATATCTATTTAGTAGTTTTTGTAGGTTACCTAAGCACATGTCTCTTCCGCTGTAGTAATTTCCTTCCTTTCATAGACCTTTAGTCCTCCCTTTTGGTCTTTTGGTTTCTTGATGTACCATAGTATTACTTATCTTCTTGCATTTTATTTTGTTTTTAACACCCCTTGGATTTTTTTTATGAGTTTATTTATTAGACCATGGATAGGACCCGACTTTCCTCACAAAACCACCATATTTTAATCATTTCTTTTTCTTGTTGCTACTTGCCAATGTTAATTTGGAATCTTTTGGGGCTTTTTTTTATGAGTTGCTTTGTAAGAAGGTTCCTTCACCTTGATTTTCTCTTGCTTATTGGCACCCTCATGGGTCTCTCTTTTATGATTTGCTTTGTAATATTGTGGATAGGATCTGGCCATCCTCTTAAAATTATCATATTGTCATGTTCTTCATCTTTATTCTCAAACTTTAACTTTTATTTCTTTTGCTAGATGAAATTTGCATGACAATCTATGGTAGAATGTTTTCATCCATTTCCATATTTTATTATGATAAGGAATCACCCTTTGTTATCATTATATCCCTCTTTGCCTTTTGTCACATTTTTAGTGATTTGAAGCAATTCAAATTATTCCATGTGTCATTCCTCTTGATTTCCCCTTTACTTTCACTCCACATTGAATAAAACAAAGTCTTAGTTAAGATAGCACTTTTATTTCACCTAGATTTACAATATTCTTAGACCCCATGCTCTTTGAAGTTTCTCTCTCTTAGCAACCTTGTCCCAAGTTTTCAAAAGAAAGTCATCTTCAACACCCATGTTTAGATTTCCAAATCCGTATGGAGAAGGAATAGAAAAAGCCGTCAAGAACATTAAAAGTCAAATCATTTAAATAAAAAGTAATGATATCTAAAAGGCAACATACAAATTTTAAAATTCAAATTCTCACCAAAAGATGTGATTACAAGCACATCTCATATCTCCAATCAAAGCTCAAAATCCATAGTTGACTTCACAGAGAGCCGAAATCCTTTTGGGTGTAGTAGGCCATTAAATTGGAATAGGGGATTATGAAAAAACTCTATGGTGATACATATTTTCTCATGCAAATACCCAATCTTTACGATAGATCAATGACTCTATAAAGGGTCCTGAAGAATGAGGAATACGTCGTGGGGAGGTAGGTACATTTTGATTTTCATGCATTGAGCCTTCATGGGATGATATATATATTCTCTTTGTTAACCTAAGACTTGTCTGGCTAAGAGAATTTATTTATAGTTATTAAGGTCAAAAGTCTTCTTATTTTGACAAACCTAATTTAATTGTCTTGACTTCAATAAAGAGTTACTCTACCTTAGTTTTTCCTTAATTCTCCCCTCCACCCATTTAATTTTCCCCCTTTGATATACAAATTTTGATTCCAAATCTATTTTCCCTTCTTTAATTTCTTCTTCTTCACCTCTTAAAAACATGTTAACACTACTTTGTTTTAGTTTTATCTATCTTTAGAGAAAAACAACATGTTTGAAAAACTATGAATTCTTCTTTCTTTACACCATGATTTTACATTTACTAAACCTACTTTACCTTCTTTTTACCATTTATCATGATTTTTCTATCTTCCTGTTATGAACACTTGATTTTGTACACTTTTTTCATTGTTGAGTATGGTTGGTTTGTTACTTCTCACTCGACAATGTTGTTTTCCCTTTTATGCATCCTTTTTCCATTGATGATTGAGATGTGGTGTGTTACTGATCACTCATAAATGTTATTTTACCATTTTGTTTAGTCTTTTTCCATTAATTTTTTTTGTTTTACCATCCTATTTGACAAGTATCCTTGGTTTGATTTGGTGAGTTTTCCTTTCTTACTTAAAGATAACTTGTTTGAGTTTTTTGGTATTTAGTAGCCTTAGATTTTTTAGTAGCCTTAGATTTTTTGTTACCCAATTTACTCTTTTTTTTGACTTGGTCATTTGGTCTAGCATAGCACCTGTCACCCCAGCTTGCCAAATTTCCTAAGTACATCCTGTCCTCATATCCCCAACTATATTGGCTTTTATTATGTTTGTTTGTTTTTTCTCTTTAGTTTTGTATTCTTGGTTTGTATAAAGTAGTCTTTATGCCTTACACAATAAAAAATAATAACACAATAGACAACCACATCATGATAAAGGTAATTCAAGGTACACATTGCATTTAATTTTTAAGTTATTTACTTTTTAGATAAGTTTTCCTTTTTAGTCATTCACTTTTAGTTATATATATATATATATATATATATATATATATAGAGAGAGAGAGAGAGAGAGAGAGAGAGACCTTTGAGTGAGGCATATATATATATATATATATATATATATATATATATATATATATAACTTTTGTCACATACTAATGCTTTAAATCTTGAAGGAACCCATCAAGACTCAATCTCTCTAAGTACACACCCTAATGGGTGCATTGGGAAAGGGGTGGGCAAACCTTTGGTGCTTTGCAGGATTGTTGTCCCTTTTTCAACATTATCACCAATCTAACCAAATCCCCAAACCATTCTCTAAGCTACTTCTCCTCCTTTGAGTAGTCCTCTAATATTTTCCTCTTTCATTCCTCTTTTTTTGTCTTAAAATCCTTTTGGACTATCGGTTGTACTAGGTCAACTAGGTTGACCAAGTACAATTTAGGGGTATTCTTTACTTTCTTAGCTTGTTATCCCTTTGGCTGACCTAGCTTAGACTTGGTAAACTATCCTTGAAAACACATTGGTTCGACTGGGTCGACCCCATATAATCGACATTCATAGAAGGATTTAGGGTAAGATCCACCTATATATACAAGAACACTTAGGTTATTATTCATATGTGCATTCAAGAGTTATTATTCACTCATGCTTATTCATAATTTGCTCTTTCACCATTCTACTTGAGGAAACTTAGCTTAGGTTTATTATTTAGAGAATCTAGTCTTTTGGATAAGTCTTGGTTGCTTTGGCCTTTCTTAGTGATCCTTACAAACCACAAAAACCTCTTATAAATCCCCTTTGGCCAAGGGAAAGATTAAGTCTCGATGGGTTCACATTCAGATAAGTATATTCTAACTTTGTTCTCCTCTTTTTTAGTAGATAGAAGTAGTATAAGTGTAGGCTCGAATAATACTATCTTTAATATTTTATGTATTAGGGTGTTACTCATACTGACTTTAGTTGAAGTTCCCTATACATGTTTGTTTTATTGATTCTAGCCCCCACTTTGTACCACAATATTTAGTGTGCACTAGATTAGATTTTACTTTCTTATTATTAGAATAGAAGTGAATGTTTTAAACCTTAGGACTCCATTAGTGTTGTTGTGTGATTATGTTATATTGTAGGCTTTAGAACCCTTCCTAACATGATGTGTTGTGACAAGTGATTCATGTGATCCCCTAATCAGGTCCAGAAGATCTCCATATTGGTCATGTTCTTGCTTAACAAGTGTATCCCAATTGATAGTGTAGGTGAAATCTATCTTATCTAATCTAGGATTAATTCATATACATGATACATTTCTAATTGTATACAAGTTTAGGTTGGATGCACAAACAAATACAAATGCCTCAAATATAATATCTGAAAATAAAGTATAACCTCAGCAACTAGTTATAACTCAACATATGAATAATAAAGAATAATAAGTTTATAAAGAATAATATATAAAAATAATCAATTTTTATAGTTGAATTGAAGCATCTTTGCATTCTCCCTCCATAACATGAAAACTTCATCATTTTAAACAATTGTTGATATTTTCAAAAGTAAAGTCAAACAACAAAAAATAGTAAACAAAACAAGAAAAAGCAAAAAAAAAAGAATGAATGAATGAAAGAAGCAAAAACCAAATGGAAAGCAAAATAAAATTGAAAATAAGCTAATTATGAAATAATTTTAAATGATGGTCATTAACCAAGTAATGTAACCAATTCCCATGAAGATCTTTCAAATGAAAAGCATTATTTCCAAGTACAGTTGCAACTCGATAAGGCCCAAAACATAATGAATAAAATTTATGATGTTTATTAGGATCTTCATGAGCTTTATCGAAATATAAAACTAGATCACCAACTTTAAATTTTTTATTAGAAACTTTCTTATCAATTTTTTTTTTTTTTTTTAATATTTGTTTAGTCTTTTCTAATTTTTGTAACATTTTTGCCTTTGATTCACCAAGAGGTATTAAATTATGCAATCTTTATTCAATCAAATTTGTATCTTCAACAACATATTGTAAAGCAGTTCTAGTTGAAGAAATATGAAGTTCTATTAGTATGGTGGCCTCAAATCCATATGCTAACATGAAATGTGAATAACTAGTTGTTACTTTGATAATAGTTCTATCAACCCATAAAGCTTCAAAAAATTTAAGATGTCAATTCTATTTATTTTCATAAACTAATTTCTTCATGATTGAGTTCAAATTTTTTATTGACTCAGCTTGACCAATACCATGAGGGTAATATTTAGATGAATGACTAGATATAATAGAGTATTTTCCTAAAAAAATTATAAATTCATTAAAAATAAATTGAGGCCCATTATCAGAAATTATTTCGTACAAAACTCTAAATCTGGAGAAAATATAATTTTCTAAAAATGAAATTACTTCGCCTATTATAGAACCTTTAAGTACTTTGGGCTCAGGTCACTTAGTGAAATAATCCATTGTTAAAATATACCTATGACCAACTGATGAAGGAGGATGTATATATGAAATAAAATCAATGCCCCATTTCGTAAATGGTTTTTCAGGTATGATAGGATTTAAAGGCATTGCATATAACTTATCTCTTCCAACAAACAATTGACATGGCATACAAGAACGAACTAACTTTTAAGAATCTTGAAACAGTGTAGGCCAATAATAACCTACTCTTAAAATATTATAAGTAGTGGTTTTTACAGAAGAATGTCCACCATAATTTCCTTTATGATAAACTCTAAGAACTTTTTGAGTTTGGTCATGTGTAAGGCATCTTAATAAAACTCCATCTCTATTTTGATAAAACAGAAAATTTTCTAATAAATAGAAATTTAAAGATCTTAATCATAAGGAATGCCTTTGATTATTATCAAAATTATTAATATAGGATTGATTTTGAAAATAAAAGACTAAGTCATGATACCAGTCATCTTCAGCCAACACACAATCCCATTCATTCATTTCAAGACCAAATTTGAAATTTAAAAAAAAAAACCAAAAACTTCAAGGTCTTTAAATGAGGCTTTGTATTCAAATTATCATCAACTAACAAGTCCAAAACATTAATATTTAAAGAAGCATTTTCATCTAAATTTCTTGATAAGTCATTATCTTTAATTATTTTTGAAGTTTCGAATTCAAGATCAAACTCTTGAATTCATAATAGCCATTTTGCAAGCCTTCCTTGAATGGTTTGTTGTTTCAAAAGATAAGATAAAATAGGTACATTAGATCTCACCAAATTTTATTTCTCATCAATAAATAATGAAATTTGATCAAATAGAAAACTAATGAGAAAAAAAAATACTCAATAAGAGGGTACCTAGTTTTAGCATCTTTTAAAACTTGACTCATGTATCCAATTAGTTTATCATCATTATTTTTAAATTCTTGAGTGATAAAAGCTCCAATTTCTTTTTTAGTAGCATTAACATAAAGAATGACTGGTTTTTTTAAATCTAATTTAGAAAGAACTAGAGTACTTATAATAACATCTTTAACATTATTGAATGCTAAATCAACACCTTCATTCCAAGTGTAAATTTTATCTTTCTTAAGCAATAATTAAAAAAGATTAGACTTATCAATAAAATATAATATGAATTTCCTAACAAAGTTAATTTTACAAAAGAAAGATTGTAAACTGGACTTATTTGTGTTCTCTATAAGCCCTTTAGGTGTATGTTAAGTTCCTTTTAGGTGTGTACTTTATCCCAAATGTATGAGGTGTTTCTCAACTCTCTTGTCCACTTATAGGATTTGGGAGTTACTTGCACAAGTAACTCCTCCCCCCCACATGTCACACACTTACCTCCACTCTCTTTAGGAATAATAAATGTGACATACACCAATGAGGCCTTATAAGGTCATGATGGGATTATTATAACTCCCTCATACTTCCTCATACTCTATTTAAAGATCCCTCTCCTCCTTTCTTTTCATATAGTCACTTCTTGATTTGATCTTACTTTCTTGTGATGATATTTTGTCTTAAGGCCATTCTTCTCTCCCCTTCTATCTTAGATTCTTATTGATATGTTCTAGGAGTTAATTTTTTTCTAGGACTTCTAATAATATTTTGGGGTTTTTCTCTATTTAAAGGTTTTACCACTTGTCAAATCTCATCTTAACTTTTTGATTAATTATTTGTTAAGATAATATTGATTCAATTTTTTATATTCTTTCAACATTTTAATGTGATATTAGAAATGAATCTATCATTCAAAGTGATTTATCTATTAAATGAGTTCTGTTACATAATATATATTGGCATATTAATACAAATTATGGGTTAATAAACACTTCACAAATAATTGAGTACAGATTCATACATACTTAAGTGGATATGTATGGGGATACGTACATAGTTTATAACAACATAAATGATTGGTTTTCACATATACATAAATGTAATATACATGTTCTTAGGTTTAACATATAAATCTGTATCATTCAAAATTAGTTGATATAGATTCGTAGGGCATGATACTGGTTTATGCACATATACACTATGAAAATTTATAGTTCATACAGTTCCAAAGGGAAGTGATACTCATTCATGCACCTTTACACATTTTTCAATGAGCACTATTAAAGTTGTTTATTTCCAAACACTTTCAATTTACATCTAGTAGGGAACAAACTTAAATCTAAAATATGTTTGCAATGGTTTGATTAATATTTTATGGGTAATGTGCATTGAGGTTTAGTGACTCTCAATGGTCATGGAATTACTTCTAAAGAACCCATCATGTGGTTCACGTGCTTTATCAGATCTCAATAGTTATTTGGGTTAGTACATCACTACTTCTCCCCAAATTTATGAGGGTTTGGGCATGTTATCTTCCCAACCCAATGGTTAGCATATTTAAACAAAATAGGATTTAATCACCCTTATTTTATCCATGATTCAAAAAAAGGAACTGATTTCCAAGTGATTTAGTGGAAATCACCTTTCTCCAATGATTCAATAATGAAGCATCATCTCCAATAAGTTTCAAGGGCAACATGGTTTTCACCAATGCACATGTGTAATCCATTAATATTTAATTTTAAAATATCAAGTTTATATTTCAAATTTAAATATATATAGACTTTGACTTCCATATTTTTATTGCAGGTTTTGCTTTGGAGTGACATGCATAATGGAAGCTTCTTTAAAAAGAGAAAGTGTGTTGTACACACTCTAGTATACCTTTTCATTTTAATCTAAAAATTCCATTTTAGATTAAAAAGGGGACATTTATAGATATTAAAATATATTATTAAGTGCTTGACAATGATAAACTTGACATACATTTACCATGTATAACTTTGGCACATAATATGGTCCCAACTTGCCATCTCACACTATCCTGGTGATTTCTATAGGTCTAAATGTTTTATTTTTCTATTACACGACTATATGAATCTCATTATTTATTTCAAACCCATATATTATCCTTCAAAAATATGCTTAGATGCTTAATTTAGTCCTTCTATGCATAAATCACTACCATCAAACTAGGTCAATATTGTTAGTCAATATTGATCTGATCTTGATGATTCTGACCCTCTCCCAACAATGGTCACTTTTGAAATATAAGACATTCTTATGGGTCAGCCTGTATATTTTATATAGTGTAGCATGAGAAACTAACTAGTTTGAATCATATATATAAATCAAGGCCTCACTTTTTATGGGAATTAGCACATATTTGATACACATATATACACTATTTCACTTTGAAAAAACTACCCTATTCCTCCCAAATTCAAAACCAATCACTAGGAGAAGTCACAAGCCAAGTCTGAAGAATAATAAAACTAAGTTAAAATAAGCATGGTCAAGTATCAAATCTAAATAATTATTTATGGTCATATAATGAATGAGCATAATTGCATAAGCATACTAGGTGGGAAAACTATACATGGCTTGATTTTCATCCTTGGAGTATTCAATATATAGGAATCTGTTAATCATCAATGGGGGTGATTAGGGTAATCTTAACCCATTACACTTTTTTTGGGTATGTTTATTTCCCTCATAAGTGCACCTAAGGTTTCAAGGTGAATAAAGTTTATTTATGGGGCTCTGCATATCATTAGGGTTTAACATCGTATATACAAATCTTTCAAAGAGAGGACTATATGGTCACAAACACTTTTTTTCACACATGTTACTATTGACCACTACAAGTCAATATTGACATTTGATACTAATATGTACCTCATGAAACCAACTATGCACATATTAAAAAATAGTTTGAAAACCCAACGAATCATAGGCCTATTTTAGTCTTTTTTCTACTATCAAAATCCAGTCGCAATCAACAAGTCATTTAGTAAACCTAAGTACTTATCCCTTTGTGTACTTATTATATTTACCATATGCTACTTGTGAAATAATAATAATAATCTATTTTATTATTTTACATTTAGATTCATGCTCAAATGCATATTTAGTAGTTTAAATTCACATACTAGTTTATATATTAATTAGATCAAATAATTCATCTTAATCCAAATTAGGGTTAAAAATAATAATGCTAAAATGGCATTGAGATAGATTTATAGGCTAGAGCATAACATGATGGTGTAAAGTGCCAAATGACTGTTGAGATAGGTCTGTTAGGCCTAAAAAATAAAGAAAATTTCATTTTTTTACAAAAATGTTTGGTTTATATCATAAAACTTCTTATAATTCTAGGATTTTGGCATTTATTTTGGTTTATTGATGGAGCTATGAAAATAAAGATACGAGAAAAATACAAAAATCTAAGATTAATTTTTGAAATATTGAATTTTTGATATAAATAGGGGACAAAGCACTTCATTTGATTTATTGCTATTTTAAGATTTATGAGCTTTGGGACAACCATTTTTGGCATATAGATAATACAATGGAAAAAGGGTGTAAAGGTTTATGCAAAGGAGGGAGCCTTAGACCTACCCCAAATTATTACTAAGGTAGGTTTTACATTCAATTATAAGAAGGGTGGATATGGTCAAATAGGAAAAAAATGCACCATAACAAATTTGTCTTGTAGAATTTTCCCAAAAATATGTCAAAATTAAGAGAAAAAAGAGGTGGAAAATAATTCTATATTGGATTGACATTCTAATAAGTGTAGATTTTTTAGGTGAAATAACTAGGGCTACATGCTTACATAACATCATTAGCTTGGTTGATGATGTTTTGGATCTTAGAAATCACAACATGGTCAATAACATTTTGTTGGATGGATAATAAAGTTTATTTCTATGGATGATTGATGTAGTTAGGTTGAAGATGGATGATGAAGTAGGAAAATAGATATGGTCAATGAGGTATAAAAATGGCATGCCAATGTAGTATAAAATGATAAAAAATGGGAAACAACATACTATCAAATGACTAAAGTGAAAATTTATGACATGGTTGATGACACAATGTTAAAATGGATGATGCAGTTGCAAACCTACATACTAGTGTATTTTTTTGTATTTTTATTTGGTGTTAAACTTTTTTGTCCTATGGGAGATTAATTGGATTACGTTGGTTGACATTTTTAAGGAACTAAATATGGTTGTGGTGGTATATGGATTAACTTTATTACTATATTTGTTGACCAAATTATCATCAAAAAATAGGGTATTATTGATTAGTTTGGGTTTTGAATGTATTATGGAGATGTGTTGAGTGCCTTTTGATGCAAACCTTTTCTTCAAGTTTATGGATCTATGGGATAGTCTCTCTAAAAAATTCCAATAGGTGGTGATTGGGGATATTGTGGAGATGAAGATCAATTTAGAGGATGTCCATTCCATGTTGGGTTTACCAATTGAGGGCACTCCCATGATATGCGACATTCCTGACAAAGTGGTAGAGAGACATGCACTACCCCTGATGGGAAACAAGGTTAGTTTACTATGATTCACATGCATACAAAATATGGTTGATAAATGTATATGTGACACTAATTATGGAAATCATAAAGGTGATTTTAGGGGTTTAAGGTGACACAAGTTTTATGTCACAATTAGAATGGAGGGGTACAACTTTTTTTAATTGTTATGTGCTAGGAAACTCTATACTAGGTCACAAACTAAAAAAATGGTGTGGGGATATAAGTATATCTTACGCATGACTTTTAAAAACATTTCGGTTCAATATAATAGGGAAATAGGGTTAATAATTATGTTTTTTGTGTGGATTATAAGCAATACCCTATGTATATGTTGATAAGAGCACCATTATAGGTAGCATGACACTTACCCTAAATCAAGCAATGGGTTCAAGGACCTTTTGTGAAATCCTAGATAGTGTATCTAATATTAAAGATAATGTAAAGGGACACCATCACATGTAATCTATACATAGAGATAGTAGATGCATGGCCATAATGGCTATCTTTAATACAAACTCAGGAGTTTGTCAAGCTTATAGGGTACTTCACCTAGTGGATTGAGTCACATTCATATCATTGAATACCAAGGTATTTTAGACTTACACACCCAAAAAAAAAAATAGATTTGAACCCTTTTATGGAAATACTTAAGGGAGACATGGAGAGTAGGGAACATATTTAAATATTAAATAAGAGGATATACTAACAACACACAAGTTATTTCAATGATTCTACATTTCAAGATCATGCTTTTGTAAAAAACCACACACAATATTATCCAAATAAAATTTTATAGAATAACAAAACTCTCTTATATATTAAATAACATAAATGATTTACATAATACTTCTCATTACCAAAATTGGTGAGGAGAGGTTTTCCTATATAGATACTAAAGAGCCTCATAAGTATAGGTGGTTGCATAAATTCAATTGGTTAAAAAGGTGGCCTAATGTCCACTTTGGTGTGAAAATTGGACTTTAGTGTATTTTACCATATGGATGTGCAACTTGGACCTTACTGCAAGTTTTCAAGTCCAAATAGGATTAACTTATGAATAAGAAAATAGGGAATATTAGGAAAATTACTTACTCACTAAGTAATATTAAAGTGTAATTGATAATTTACACCAAAAAAAACATTGGTCCCAAATTCAAGACCATGATGCACTCCTTAGCCTAGGGAAGGAGGAAATAACTATAGATAGATGTAGCAACAACAATATGAGGATTGGCATTGATCAATATAAAACATGACAACCTAAAAAGATGGGCAACTACATTAACTTATTGGGGGGTCGATAGAGAAGAGAACCTAGACATGAGGAGAGAGTGGATATTGTGGTATTTAGGTGGAGGTAATTTATCACCATAGGGATTCTATATTATGAATATTTTAGATAGAGACTTAGAAAGAATATATGCTACAAAGGCTAGGCACACTAATTCTATTGATTTAGATAAGGACATAGGATTTAGGCCTTAGGGAACCATGGTAGGATGAGGATGAGGAGGAGGATATAGTATTTAGTGGTTGCTAGGATGGAGAGACCATTCATAAGAATTAAACACATATAGGTAAATAAGTATTAATTTTATTTGTCTCTATATTTATTAAACTTAAAGATAGTCATGCTATAAAATAAATTAGTGATTTAGATATAGAGTTTGATTGTGATGTATATATGTCTCAATTTTAGATTTATATTTTCAAAAGGTAAAAATAAGGTGGTAGTATTTAATTGAGGCCATAAATCATGAGATATTATATGGTGTGATTCTTTAGCACAACAAAGAGGTGATGTTGGATCCAAAAGTGCCATCAACTAGAAATCATATTGGAGATTTTAAAATCATATGGAGGTGACACAAGAAATATAAGGACAAGTAAAGGAATAAAGTCATTAAATGTGGGAGGAGATGGGGTATTGATATAGAAAACTATAGCCACCCAATAGGATCTATTGAGAGAGAAGGTGACACATATTATATACAACGGAAAATGCATATGACTTATTATTCAATCCTAGCTCAAAGAAGATAAATCCTACTTACAGTTTTGTTTGTTGATACATTAGATATTCAGGGTCATGACCAAGATGGATCTACTAGACCTAACTAAGGGATATATTAACCAAATAACATCACTAGAGAGGGTTTCAAAGCCTCTAGTTAACCAGCACTATAAAATAACCCTAGCTATGTCCTATGTTTTCATATTCACTAAATAAATGACAAGTAAATTAAAATCTAATCTAGTGCTCACCAAATCTTGTTGCACAAAGTGGGTGTAATAAACATAAAAAATAAATATGTATAGAAGATGTATACTAAAGTCAATGTATAGAAAATCCTAATGCATGGGAGAGAAGTACAAATGATAATCTATCTACTTTAACAAAGTAGGAACAAAGTTAGGAATACTTACCTTTGAAGGTGAACCTGTCAAGCCTCAATCTCTCCCTTGGCCAAGGTGATTTTCAAGAGGTTGTTTCAGTATGTTAGGATAACAAGGATAAGTCAACTCTAGGCTACACAACTTATTTATGCATCCATAAGACAAGATATGTATCTCTAAAGAAAGTATTGAAACCCTAATCAATGATCCTCAAGTAGATTTGTGGATAAACATATGTGTAATATAATATTCTTATTCTTATATTTCTCTAATAAATGGTGAAAGGAATGTGTATAAATAGCTCAATCTAACCATAAACCTTTATAAAAGTTTACATGATTATGTTATCCCAATTCAACTCTATATCATTATTTTATCAAAATGAGTTAAGTCCAAGTCTAGGTTGGCCAAGGCAGACCTAGACCCATAATGTGCAAAATCAATTAGAATACAAGGTCGGCCTAAGACAACATTATTTGGTAAATGCCAAAAAGTGTTTTAGGTTTAGGTAGGGGCTAAGTAAGGTGGTGAATTACTTGGAGGAGTGTGTAAGAGAGGAGGTAAATCTTAGGTAAGTGTATAGGAGATGGTTATGTAGATAGCAAGTGGTGGTATAAGGGACAATAATCCTGTGAATCCCACCCCTTTCCTAGTGTACCCTTTAAGGATTTCACTTATAGATATTGAGACTCGATGGCTTCTTGCAAGATAAAAAGCATTAGTAATTGATAGAGTTTTAAAATATTATGTGTAAACATATGCCCCTCTCAAAGATCATCACATGTCACATAAGTGTAAAAGGGGATGGCACTTTGGGAAAAGAACATAACAACACATAATGTTGAACCTAAATAAGTTGAAGTAAGAAGCGAACAAGATAAATAAAAGGAAAAAACTGAAAAATATATGCCTTTACTTACTTTAGTGCTATATATAAATCATAAGGAATGAAGTAAAATAAATGTGAAGGTGTCCAATGTAGGAAAGATTTAGTTGAACTTGTAAAAATTAATGAAAAAGTGAAAAATTAATTTTTTAACAAAATATACATGTAATATGTGAAAATATTCTCTACAATGTCAGGATTCTAAAACATCTTGAGATTCAAAAAAAGAGCTAGTAGAAACAAAGATATGGTTAAAAAATAAAATCTGATTGTAAATATTTGATAGGTAAATAATTTTGAATAGTAAATACAAATAGGGTGAAAAGAATTTCATTTGTTATTTTACTATTATAAAAAAATAGTGATCTGATAGACCCAAATCTAGAGAGTGACCATGGTGAGGAGCTGATATCTACGACATGGAGGATGCATAGCATGCACAGTGAGTACAACACAAGTAAGAAAGCATTAATTTCAAAATTTTGAGGAGTTTTATTTAAATTTAAACTAAATATAGAGAACTGGATGATAAGCAAAATCTAGACATTAAAATTAACCTTAGGAAAATTTTAGGTAGACTAAGGGTAGAATGAGGTACTAGGTAGGAAAAGACTAGACCAATAAATGCCTAAGGCATATAAGGTAAATGGTCAAAAAGTCATTGTAGATATAGAATAGAGTCAACCTTATTGACTTAGTTCATAAGATGAGGGAAAAATAGGGGTTGACTACATAGTAGTGGGATGATATAACATCATTGAAGATGGTCAACTTTATAGCAATAGGATTACATAGTTTGAAATAGGAATATGAATGACATAGAACCCTCTAGTTGATGTAGTTTGTACTAGGTGGCCAATACAATTTGTTAAAAGGGGTTGAATACGTACTAAAGGGCTGATGTAGTATGCTAAATCTATAAAAGGGCTGATTTAGTATTTAATAAGCTAACACAATCTAAAATAAAAGAGATGACTATGTACCAGTGGGTTGATGCAGTATATCATGACTATGATAAAGATGATTTAGTATCAAATAGGTTGATTATATAGAAAAGAATAAGAAAACTTTAAAACTAGATCAAACAAGATGATGAAGTAATTAATTTGTAGTTTTTTTGAGAATATTTAATAATGTATTTTAATTATTATGACATCGAGATCTAAGACATCCTTTGTTATTTGATATTTTATAGTGACATCAGATATTTTAGCACCTAGTGGATGAGTCATGGGTACCAGATCTATTGGAGTGATTAACAGATGTGGATATGGCTTGACTAGTCATCTTGGGCTTTAGAGGCATTATGGAAATGAAATGGATCCCTCTGAGTGTTGATCTCATTGTCATGTTCCTGAAATCATGGGAATGATTGATCAACACTTTCTCATGGGAGGTAGATGGGGACACTATAAAGGTGGTTATAATTTTGGAGGATGTCCATGTGTTTTTTGGACTTTCGATAGGTGGGACATTGGTGATTTGTCATACACCAGAGATAGAGGATAATAGACAAGCCTTAGCCCAATGAGCTACATGATCAAATAGATCTACCCTAGGTTGTGTTTGAGATTGTTTGATGCTTATCTTGCATCTATTTTGGACATCCAAAAGGCTATGATAGGATTCATGTTAGCACAAGGGTTGTGTCACAAGTCAAATGACAAAGTACCACTGTACGTTATAGATTTATGCTAGTTGATTTTAGATTAGGGATCAATACATGATTTTGGTTATGTCATCTAGCTTCATCTCATGTATGATATGTATGGTATGTTATCTCAATGATAAAATATGTTAAGACTTGTGATTCTACTAAGCACATGGATATATGAAAGGTTTCATATGTATCAGCCAATTGGGTTCCCCATGTAGTTGATCATAGGTTACCTCAGCTCATTCAATAGAGGCAATACCATGTAGCATGGCCATGCCCCATGTTCTAGTATTATAGACTATCACACAAAGGAAAATAATATGACAGTTGTAAACTCACATAGCTACTATATGGTTGATTTGGGCTACCATCATTATAGGTTTGACACATGTGTGGATCATGAGCCACTACACTTTATGGGTGGATCCTCATTCAGTGGATCATATACCTAGATAGATGAGACTTCATCATCTAATAGCTTCTCTAGTAGTATCTACTTGTTGGGCATGACATGGTAGAGAGTTGAGAGGGAGAAGAGGCAGAAGGGTATTTATGGAGATAATATTGATCTAGACCCAATGAGTTAAATCATGGGTTGTTCAAGCATGATAGTAGGATGCAATAGGTCTAGAAGGAGAGGACATCACGGGTGTGGATGAAGGGGAGGAGGGATCACAATAGGCACCATAGTAGAGGCATTAGTGACCATTGTGAGCTCATCAGAGATGGAGACATCATTGATGCAAGGAGACACAGGCACTAGCTATCATGTAGGGGGATTCGACAATAGTCCTAAGACACAGTTGTTCCATAGAGAGACCATTGAGGAGAGGACCATAGTGGGCTCGGGTAGTGACTCTTATATTTTCATTGTGTCATGTTAGCTTTAGCCTCCTCTATTTTTTATATATTTTATATGTAATTATTGTTATGTTGTGTTGATTATGGATTATGATGGATAAATTATCTAATATATTCTATGATGGACATGTTGATTTGGATATAATCATGTTATGTTGTTATGTTACGATTCATTGTTATGTTGTGTTGGTTAGGGCTTATGATGGATTGATTATCTGATATATTTTATGATGGATATGTTGATTTGGATATGATCTCATTATGGCATTATGTTATGATTAATTATATGCCACTTATATGATATATGATAGGAAATGAATTACAAATGTGAATGTGCATAGTTATTGATTATCACTAATTGACTAGTTTAGGGGTACTAATGATCATATGATGTTATTATTAGAATGTGTATTAATAATTTGATGCAACTTCGTACCACTTCTTATTGCATGGAAAAAATCATAATAATTATAAAAATAAATTACAATTATATGTGGAGTGAGCACCGGTACCCGTGATGAGATCATGGAAATTTTTATGTTGATTCTTTAATATATTGTTATTAGTGATATATAAACAGGATTATTATCATTACCTAGATGCGTTGATGTGTGTAATGAGTGTGCCAAAAATTGACAAAAATGGACCATCAAGGGAAGGACAAGAGTTGGATGATTCCTAAACCACACACCATTTTAATCCATGTTAAGTGATGTTTGGCCATGTGTGTGCACCCACCTAGTAGTTATATGTGTATGTTCTTCTCCATAGTGTCAATGTTGATTATTTTGGAGCCATAGATTGGATGACAAATAGGTTTTTTTATTAGTTAGTAATGTGTCCATAGATTATGTTTTTTTTAATTAATAACTTAATCAAACATTGATTTAACTCTTGAATTTTAATTTTTAGATTTTTTGGAAATCTAAAATTAAAAAGTCTCAAAACCTATTTCTAAAACGTTCCATTGGTCTAAAAAGTGGTCCCATATATTAGTGGTCCAAGGGAACATTTTGGAAAGTAAAAGTTTTATGATTTCACCCTTTTAGGTACATTAGGAATGGTAGGAGTTGCAACCCCAAAATGAGACACTTTTCCTCATTTGAATGGGCGAATAAGGTAGCAACCTCCTTCCCTATATAAGCAAAAATTTCCCTATTTTCTCTAGAATTTTGAATTATAGCAATATTAGAGAGAAAGGAAGCAATATTGGAAGCTTGAAGAGGAGCCAAAGTACAAATCAAGTGCAGAAAATTACTAAGGCTGGTACTTCTATTTCTATTTTTGAGTAATTATTTTATGTGTGGTTGTGTGTGTCTTGTGATTTCATATAAATGAAAAAAATGGATTGTAGTCATGGTTAGGAAAAATTCTATTGATTGTGTGCAATATTAGGATGTACTTGGGGAAGGGATATTTTTGGTTGAAAGAGAAGATTGGGCCCTATGTAGGCTACTTGATAGCTTTCTTTCTAAGACCTGATTGAAAGAGAAGCTTGGGCCCTAGGTAGGCTGCTTGTTGGCTTCCTTTCAAGAGCTAGTTGAGGGAGGAACTTGGGGCATATATGGGTTGATTTTTGGTTCCCCTTCTTAATATATATTTTATGAGAAGTTTATATATATATATATATATATTATTGAGGTTGATGATTATTTTTCTAATCTCCTCAAGTACAGTCCAAAGGGAAGTGCATGAATCTATAACTAGAAAGCCTTAAATCCTTTTGTTTCCTTGGGTTTGCCATGTGTTTATGTTTGTGTAGAGGTCACCTCTTAGGCTTGGGGGTTGACTAGGGTGGAAATACCTAAT